>PVKN010002086.1:0-45091 GCA_004027915.1 Capromys pilorides
TTCTTTTTCCCTTTGTTCCTTTCCCCTTCTCCCATCACAGATTGTCTTTTCTTTTGAAGAGTTTTTATTCCCAGTTGACAGCATCTATGGTAAGTTTTGGATCCCATTTGTTTGCTCTAGTTCTCACACAAATAAGACAATATGATGTTTACACATATGGGTTTGATTTATTTCACTTATGAGTATATGAGACAGTATTTTAATTATGAGTCTCAAGTTGCATTCATTTACTTATAAAATCTTTAGTTTATCTTTCTTTATGGCTGAGTAGTACTTCATTATATATTTAAAAACCCCACACCTTTTTTATCCATCCTTGGTTGATGGGCATCTAGGCTGATTCCAAGATTTAGCTATAATAAATTGTGTTGTTATAAACATGGGTGCATATACATTGCTGTGGTATGATGTTTTTAATTCTTCTGAGAAGATACCCAGAGGGGAATAGCTGAATCAAATGGGACCTCTAATCCTGGGTTTTTAAGGAATCTCCACACTGATTTCCACAGTGGTGGCACTACGGTACGCTCCCACCAGCTGCAGCAAAGGGCTTCTTCTCCACCACACTCCCCCAGCATTTGTTGTCAGTTGATTTTTTGATGATAGTCATTTTTCTGGGATGAGATGGAATCTCAGTGTTGTTTTAATTTGCATCTCTCAAACAGCCAGTGATGTCGAACATTTTTTCATATAAATTTGCCATTTGTATTTCTTCACCTCAGTTCTGAAGCAGGAAAGACATCAGATACTTCAGCCTTCTTGACCCCCTTGGCAAGAGTCACTGCATGAGAGCAAGCCGGGGCTTTTCATTCGAGCGAGATCCACTTTGCACAGCACTGACTGAGGCCCAGTGGGGACAGAGTCATCTAGCTCTCTGGTCAGCAGAGAGCCGTCCCCTGGGCGTTACAGGACGTTCTCACTTCTCTTGGATCTTGTGAGGATTACCTTTCTCAAGCTCTATCCACAGGGCTTCTTTTCTTTTTTAAACTTGGGACTGTCGGTTTCCTTTTGCATCCGGTGGAGGGCAACTCAGCGGCACTACGAATAGTTTTCAAGCCAACCTCACATCTTACTGAATTTTCCAGCAGGACGGACCACAAGCCCCGTGAGGCTGAGTGATAGAACCCTAGGTTGCGCAGTGAGTCGGTTGCATGACTATGCTATAAATGTGGGCCCATTCTGGCTCTCAGGATGTCTCTCTAACCAACGGACCACACAGTCCACCCTCTGCAACAGGATCAGCCTGTCTTCAGAGAAATGGAATTAAGCTATTAGCAAGTGGTTTGTGACTCTTGTAGAACGACCAGCAACAATAGCCACTTTCTACACAACGTTTTAAGAGGGCTGTTTGTTTTGGCTGTGCTTCACTGTATTACACATTCCTGCCACCTAATTGTCCTTGTGAAGATAAACAAAGAGCTCCTGAGGCCGAGCTGGAAGCTGGATAATTCAGGCAACCAAATGCTTGCCAAAGGAGGGAAAGAAAGGGGGTTTGCTCTGCTTACTCCGCTGAACTCTGAAGCAGCTCCGTCTTGTCTACACAGGTAGCCATTTCCTGAGGCCCCCTCCTTGATTGCCTTCGAGTGGAAAACAAAGCTTAAAAATATATCCAGTCTTGATTTCCTTGTTATCAAACTGTTCTTCTGACCTTCAGAGTTGTCTGGCAAGCTGAAAGCAAACACAAGACACAGTCTTCAAATTTTGTGTTGCTCTTTAACAATGACACAAATCACATTGCTGCAATGATATTAGTGAAGATAGTGTCTGACCACCTTTAATATTAGCCCAGTGTCTAACGAAGAACCTATTAGCACAGAATTGGGGAAGCTACCTTTGGTTCTGTCAAGACCACACCCTCCCGTGTGACCCTATAATCTTCCCCAGTCTCGCAGCATACACTTTATCTTATTTCACCTGAAACGGCGCTGCCTAGCACTGCCTTACTCACTGAAGTGTCCCGGAGTAAAGACTTTGCCTGTTTATCCTGAGGCTTGTGCACAGCAGACTTAGAATCAGTATTTTTCCATGAAAGGCTAAAATTGTAACATGTAGCTGAAAGGCAGAACACACTCATCTTTTTGTGGCTCCTGCAACAAATTACCAACTCAGTGACTTTAAAGATCAGAAAGTGAAGCAGAGTGTGGCTGAGTGCACCGATAGTCCCAGAATTCGAGGGGCTAAGGCAAGAGGGTCTTTGTGAGTTCCAAGCCAGTCTGGGCTACATTGTGAGTGTAAGGTCAGCCTACATTACAAAGAAAGAACCTGTCTCAAAACAAACAAATAAACAACAAACAAACAAATAGTTATTTTCTCACAGTTCTGAACACCAGGACTGCAAACCAGAGTTGCTGGACAGAGGCACCAAGTACTATAGAGGGGGCTCGAGGTGAGGGTCTTCTTCTTGCCTCTGGTAGATTCCCTTAATTTGTGGCTGACTACCTCCAAACCTCCAGGTCAGCATCTCCAAACCACTCTCTTTCTGCTCTGCCTTTATATTGCTTACCCCGTGAGTGTGCATACATGCTCGTGTGTGTGTGTGTGTGTGTGTGTGTATTACATCACCTCTGCCTCTTTCTTAAAGGTGTGCATGATTTATTTGGGTCCACCCAGGTTATTCAGGTTAATCTTCCCAATACCAGATACTAAAGTACATCTGAAAAATAAGCTAGGAGAGGATGCAGTTTAGACTGGTTGGGAAGAGAGACATGGAAAGATCCCAGATCTATGTGGCACTGCCTCTCTGGACCCCACTTTCTGTGGATTCCCACAAGAATCAGGACACCATGAGACAGCTAATGGGACTCTTCATGGTAGCTATGTTAGTTACATTTTCCTCACTGCTGAGATAAAATACCCAATGCCCAAAATGAAAAGGAGAAAGGCTTATTAGGCTCACAGTTTGTGGAGGTTTCAGTCCATACTCAGCTGGCTCCAAGACAGGGTGGCACATGGCTGAGGGCAGCAGTTCGTGGCATCAGAAAATAGCAAAAATAACAAGGGCAAAAGGGGGAGGAGCAGAGGGAACACTCTTTCAGTCCCTAACATTGCTACTTACCCTAGGGTGGATGTAGTATTCACACCCGCAGTTCCAGGACTAGACAATGAATCAGTCACAAACTCTACATTCAACAGCCACCATGACTGCATGAGGCTCTGGGGAGATGTCTAGATCCAAACCATAGTAGTAAACTACCACGTGCCTTCCATACCATGGTATACTTGAATTTCTTTCTTGTTTGGCTCAAGTTTGCTCTGCAGAGCTAGTTTCTCCCTTACCTCCATGTTTCAAATAAACTGTGCCACCACTTTTGGCTTTTCTCTTTCAATTTTTTGCTTAAGGCAAGACCATACTGAATTGGCAGACCATACTGAATTGGAAGGCCATTTCTGAAAGGAACTACCTCATAACACAAATATCTTGCAATAGCATATCCCATTTTGAAGTATCAGGGTTTAGGACATGGGTATCTTTGGAAGTCATTTTTCAGCCTCCTAAAGGAGGCTTAAAAAGTTCATAATGGCAGAGAGGTTAGCAAAAAGCAATTGATGAGAAATAATAGATAACCAACAGAATGACCAAAGCCTTTGAAAATAAGGAAGTCTCCAGGTGTGGTGGTGCATGCCTGTAATCCAGCACTTGGGGGGCTGAGGTGGGAGGATCAATGCGAGTTCAAGACCAGTATGGGCTACAAAAGAGAACTCAAGGCCAGCCTGAACTGTATACTGAAACCCTGTCTCAAAAAGAGAAAAAAAAAAAAAAAAAAAAGAAAGAAAAGAAAATGAGGAATTTGATAAAAAGTAAATTTTTAAAAGAACACATTATTTTATTTGACTAAGAAGGTAGACCATGTATCCCAATAGTAAAGAGCACAAACACTGGAACCTGATTGGTTAAATTCTCGCTTCACTACAAATTCTGTTGAATTTGCCCAAATTGCTTGACTTTGCTGTGCCTCAGTACCCTCATCTTTCATATAGAAATAATATAAGGGCTCACTTTCTTGCAATGTGGTTGATTGTTAAAACAGTAGCTATATAGAAGGCATTAGAAATGTTTGCCATTATAAAGGAAACCAAAAGTCTATAAAGAAGAAACATAAACATTGAAAAGAACAGAAAGAAGAAATATGGAAACTGTGCATTGGTAAGGAAAGAGGACTTTGAAATGATTGCTAGGAAGAAAGCATTAAAAAAAGATAACTACACAAGGGACACAATATGAGAGGTCTTTTTAAGGCAAATTAAAAACGTTTGCAGCCACAAATTTGAGGGGGAAATAGGGCAAATATGTTGTGTATTAAAAGACCAAGACTATAATTGAGGACATCAGGAAAACTGCAGAAAGTAGTCTTAGGGTGTTCCAAAACTAACAACCGTTCTTTCCTTTATGTATTTGGGTAGATGGTGGTGGTTTTCTTTTCAAGTCTTCTATGTCTTTGCTGATATTTTTTTGTCTAGTTATTGTATTAATTGCTGAGAGAAATCTCTGAGTAAGAAAGTGTGAGTTTGCCCCTTTAGTTATGTCTATTTTCCCTCATGTTTTTGAAGCTCATTTATTAGGCTCATGCACAGTTATGATTGTTATGTCTTCACTTAATTGACCCTTTTATTTTAAAGAAGTATCCCTCTTTATCTCTGATAGTCTTTATTTGCCTTATGAATTAGTCCCTTGGGGCTACCACTAAAGAGTACACAATAGTCAGTCATTTATACCAACAGCAATGAGTTGCTTTTCAGTGTTGGCATACAGAAGTCCAATGCCAAGGAACTCACAGGGCTTTCTCCCTTTGAAGTCTCTGGGGAGAAATTCGCCCCATGGGCCTTCTGGCTGCTGGCATTCATTGGTGCTCTTTAGCTTGAGGTCAGCCAGTGCAATCTGTGCCTCCCTCAAACCTTAGGCTTCTCTCAGGGTGTTTCTGTGTCTCTGTGTCCGATTTCCTTCTTCTAATATGGTCACTAATCCTCAGATTAAAGCACACCCGGATTCGCTGTCATCTCTTCCAGTGTTATTACATCAGCCAAGACCATTTTCTAAATAAGGCCATACTCACGGGGATCAGGGATGAAGATTGAAGCATGTGGTTTTTTTAAACATGAGTTTTTGTAGGACAAAATTCAACTAACATCTTGAAATCTATGTTGTCTCTTATGCTTGAATAGATATTCCAGCTATTTAATGCTTTCTATTATATATACTATATATTTTCCACTTGTTTCCTCTGAGTTTGTGTCTTCAGACTTAAGCCGTCTTGTGTAGAGTGGTGTTTTACTAATACTTTAAACTCCTTTCTGACAATCTCTTCCTTTTGATTGTTTGGTTTGGTTTTTGGAGACGAGTTCTCACTGCGTATTTTAGGATGGACTTGAATAGTCTTTGGTGCCTAGGTTAGCCTTGAACTTCTGAATGCTAAGATCATAGCATGCACCATCACACTGGCTGCCTTTTAATGGAAACATTTAGCTGGATACTTTTTTAAAAAAAAATGTATTTGGTACCTGGTCTCATTGTGCAGCTTGGACTCATCGTGATCCTCCTGCTCCAGTACTGGGATTCTAAGCCTGTACCGCCACAACCAGAGTTGGGGACCCCCAGTGGGCCCGAGGTGGGACCAGAATGGCATGTGGTACTGTGAGTGGAACCACATCCCTGCGCTTGCCTAAACATTCACTTAGTTCCCTGAGCTATCTTGCCAGCCCCCGGCTGTGGTTTAATAGTTATTTATATGTTAGAATGGACCTATCATTTTATAGTCTGTTTATTCAGGGATCATTTTTTCTTGTCTCCTTTATTTTCTCCATTTAAATTTTTGTCTTTAAAAATATTTGAATATTTTAGATTCCATTTAAATGTTCTTAGTGGCTTTTCAGCTATGCTTCTTATTTTTTTAGTGATTTCCTAGAAATTGTATGTATTAAATAGTGTAACTATTAACATGGTAAAATTATTAACAGTTTGTGTAAAATGTGGAAAACTCATGAACATGTGTCACCAAATCTACCACTAGCCCTCAGTGTGTTATAGCTATTATTTGTATATGAAACATACTGATATTGTAAATCCCACAAGGCAATGCCATAATTTTACCTCACACAGATTTATTTTAAAAATTAAGAGGGAGAAGAAAAAATGCTTTTACATTTCCTCAGCAGGTTTTGCTGCTTTGGTTCTTCTTTTTCTCCTGAGAATCCAAGTTTCCACCAAGAACCCACCCCTTCTGCCTGCATACTCGTGCTGACGTTTTGAGCAGTGCAGACCTCCTAGCAGTGAGCTCCCTTACTTCTCTTTAATCGGAAACTTTATTTGTCTTCCTTTTGGAAGGACATGTTTGTCTGGACTGAGTACACTGTGTTGACAGCTTTCTTTTTTAGTCTCACATTTTTCTGGCTCTCATGCTTTCTGATGAGAGTTGAGAGTTCAGTTCTTAGTCAGATTCTGTGCCCATGTAAGTAATGGCTTATTTTCTTTTGTTTGATTTTGTTTTGATTTGTTGGTTTTGTGGTGCTGGGGATCAAACCCAAGGTCTCCCACATGCTAGGCAAGCACTCTACCACTGAGCTACACACCAGCTCTATTTTAATTTTATTCTTTTGCTGCTTTCAAGGTTTTCTCTTTATCTCTGACTTCATAGCTAAATTGGGATGTGTTAAAATGTTAATATCTTTACATCCATTTATTTTAATTGGTGGTGATAAAATATCTTGAAGCTGTAAATTTCTTTTTCAATGAATTTGGGCAACTTCGGGCCATTATTTTTTCTGTCCTCTGTCCTTTTCTCCTGGGACTGTGTGTATGCTGATTGACTTGATATCATCTAAGAGGTTTTTCCATCATTTTAAGAAGTCTTTTGCTCTCTGGTCACCTCCACAGACAATTTCCCTGATTTATTTTCCAATTTGCTGACTCCCTCTTTTAAGATACATTCATTTGATAACTAAGTTAATCCAATAATTCAAACATTTCAGGTATTGTGTTTGTTTAGTTATAGAATTTCCATTTGGTTCTTTTCATTGTTTAGATATCTCTGCTGTGTTCTCTTACATTTTTATTTGTGCAGCCCACTTCACTATATTGATGACAGCTAAAATAACTGCTTCGAAATGCTTGGGTGCCAACTTTCACATCTGCTCTATCTCAGGGTCACATGGGGTTGACTTTCTTTTCTCTGGAGTGCATGCTCCGTTTTCTTTTTCTATATCAAGTTGTCTTGGATAATATCCTGTATATTACGAAGATGAGGTTATGAAGATTCTGATTTGTTAACTTTTTCTAATGAGTGTTATTTCCTTAGCACTAGCAAGAAAGTTTTTTGGCTAGACATGAAGTGCCAACTCTGTTGCTTTGGGCATCAACCCTGGTCTGGATCCAAATAATTTTCTTAACTGAGCTGCTCATTTCTGCTCTACGCATGCCTGACACAGAGGTCAGGTTGTGATACGTGGGGACAGCCTTTGGGGTCACCTCTGTTTTCCCTTCCCTTCCAACATTCCCCGCTTGCTTCAGTAACAGTTTCTCAGCCTCATTTCTTTGATTTTGCTGACCAGAAAGACTGGATTTTTCCATTAGTGCCCTCATTCTTGAGCTGTTTGTTAAGTAACAAATGGACCACATAAAACCCAGCTTAAAAGTTACAAAAATGAGACCTTATATTACAGTGTTGCTCCTCAAATATCCTCTGCCCACAGGAGTCTCTGCTTTTGGCCACATCCAAGAAACTTCAAGTAGCTGCTTTTGATTTGTAGGCATATTTTATCTTTTTTTTTTGAGGGGGAAGACATCCTCTGGTAGGGACTTTTTGATCATCAACAAAAGTCAGAAGTCCATTTGATCTGGACTATTATTGGTAACAGTAAACTATAGGAAACAACTTGAACATACATTAAGAAGAGAATAAAGGACATAATCAATGGGTTGAAGAAATAACCTAGAGGATGGAAGTTACTCTCCTGATAGGGAATTAATATACAAATATGTAAGAAAGTCATCAAGTTAACTCCAACCCCCAACAACCCAAGCAATAAAGGGACGAAGGAAGTACAAAGGGCCAGTAGGTATATAAAAACATTCAATATCATTAACCTTTACTGAAATGTAAATGAAAATTACCATGAGATTTCTCTTCAGGATGATTGTGCAGTGGATTAAAGTGCCTGCTTAGGTAGATGCAGGGCCTGGGATTTGATCCCCTGGTGTGCCGTGCCAGTCCTGCCCCTGGGGTGTATTGAGATGGTGATTGAAGCTGGGCGTGGTGGTGCACACCTGTAATCCCAGTGCTTGGGAGGCTGAAAACAGGAGGATCACTAGGAGTCTGATCTGTGTAGTGAGACCCTGTAGACCTTATATTAAATACATTAAGAAAAAAAAGAATATGAAAAAAGTGAATGCTAACAAAGATGAGGAAGAGAAATAGTCCCACACTGTTGGTAAAAGTGTAAAATAGTATGACCACTATGGAAATCACTATGAAGACACCTTGAGTAATCAAAAATAGAAATTTCACTTGACCCAGCTATAGCAGTCCTTGGTATGTTCCCAAAGAATTAAAGGCAGCATGCTATAGTGACACATCCCTACTTGTCTTTGTAACAGTGCAATTCACAGTAGTCAAGCTGTGGAAGGAGATACATACAGAGAGATAAACAGATAGATAGACATATAGATATAGATATTAGTAAGCTTTAAAGAAGAATGAAATTATGAAAAAAATTATGTCACTTATAGAAAAAAGAATGGAGCCAAAGGCCATCATGTTAAGAAAGATAAACATTTAAATATTTGCCATCCCAGTATTGATGTTACATGCCCGGAGTCATCCTTTTCTCATTCTTTGTTTCAAACAAAATCATGGCCATAGAAGTTGTCTCCATGAAAAGGCCAAGCATACCTTCTTCTCCTGTCTGAGCCATCCCAGTGGTTCCCAGCAGTGTTGTTCATCTAGCCTTAGATCATTCAGTCTGATTGCACAGTGCATCTTCCTGGCTAAGGGGAGGAGAGTATAGAGACCTAATCCACAATAATAGTTACTCCTCTGGGAAATCAGTCTTTTTTCTTTCCTCCGGGTCAGGGACCAGTTATACACAATTGGAATGCGCATAATTGTTCAATAGAGAACTTCTTTGGATTCTCTGTGTTTAGATGTAAAATCATCTCCCATTTTTTCCAAAAGCAATGTTTGAATAATTGCCTTGTATTGAAGTAACAAAAAGAAACACCTGGTAGTTTTTCTAAATACATGATGCCTTCAAGGTCTTCCAAACTGTCTAGAATCTTCATAAATGATGACTCACTACTTAAAAATCATAAAACAGTAACAAAGTGCTTCACTCATCACCAAGTTGGGTGGAGTTTACTGGTCTTTTAAATGAGTACCATTAATGAGGTCTGGCCAGATAGCTCAGTGGATTAAAGCTCCCACCTGCTTAGGCAGAGCACAGCAGCCAGGGCTCATCCTTGGAGTGCTATGCTGGCCCAGCCACCATGGCACACTGAGATGGCAATTGAGACTGGGCATGGTGGTGCACACCTGTAATCTCAGGTGCTTGGAAGGCTGAACACAGGAGGATCACTACAAGTCTGATCTACCTAGTGAGACCCTATAGATCCTGTCCTCAATACATTTTGTAAAAAGTGCGCACCATTACTAACATCTTATTGATTATCAATATACTGTCTTTAAAATAAATTTACAAAAGAGTAAAAAAGTAAAAAAACAACAAAAATAATTAAAATTTATTGAAAGCAGGCATTATTATTCAATTTTTTGTCCAGTATTGCTTAACTATAAATGTTAATCTGAGCAACAGATTTCACAATAAAAATAGATGATATGACAACCAAAAAAAATAAAATAAAATAAATAAATAAATATCATTAGCTGGGCATGGTGGCACATGATTGTAATCCTAGCACTTGGGAGGCTGAGACAGGAGGAACAGTGCAAGTTCAAGATCAGCCTGGGCTACAGAAGTTCAAGGCCAGCCTGAACTGCATAGCGAGACCCTGTCTCAAAAAGACAATATAGATGTATAATATATAAATATTATTTATAACATATAAAATTATTTATAGTATATAAATATATATAATTTAAATATCTAATTTTTCTCTTGTATGCACAATGTAAAATGAATGATAAATGGATAAACAAATAAATAAAGGAGAGATAACAGGAAATTAGAAGGTAGAGTTTTAGAGATGTAGAAAAAAGATTGGGGATGGGGCATAAAGAAAAGGAGAGGGGTGTGATGGGAATATATTACATGGTATATGGATGTGATCCATATAGTAAAATAGATCTTGTGTTATGCATTACTAACATGCAATAATTAAAAAAAATCCCCAGGGATTTTAAGAAACTGTAGCTGACATTCTGTGTAGCAGTTGGAGGGCAAATTGCTCTCCAGGATGTGCTCTTAGGACCTTCTGCACCAAGGTAGTGATGCTGTGCGTGCCTGCCTTAGACAGTCAACACACTCGTCTCTCCCACTGTCAGGAGCACTGCTACAGAAGGACATGCAGAACCCTTCTCTAGGAACTGTCCTCAGCCGAAGGGTGCCATGTTTTCTAAGCATGCTTCTTCCTCGGAGGTAATTCCCATTTGGTAACTATTTAATGTGAGAAGACCAGATCCAGCTTTTTTGTTTCAGGTCAGTTCTGAAGGCCCTAGTGCCTATGAGAATGACAAAGACTAGCTCCACATTGTTATAGTTCAATTGTTCTGCTCAATCTCTCTTGCTCCTTTCCAGGTGTGCTGTTTTGCTAGTTCGCTCTCCCCAATAAATCTCTGCACATAGATCTCAGAGTTTTATCTCCTGGGGAGTCCTAGCAAAGGAAGCCCAAGACCCCTAACAGCAGACAGTTCACAAACAGAACATGGATCTGTCAATACATGCATGTATGCAAGGCATGGAAAAGGCTCTGGAAGAGTAGAGATGAAAGTGATGACAGCAGAGTACATGAATGTGAGAAATACATTAATGTGTATGGACTGCTTAAACTTGTTACAATTCAAATTTATTTATGTCTTTGTGCAATTAAAAATAAATACAACTATAAAGATGAAAAGATCAATCTATGTCTTTATTCTGGATCCATCAAAACCTAAGCTCAAGTACCGTGGACTCAACTGCCTCTTATATTCCTTCACTTGGATGGCCTGAGAATCTTCTGGCTCTTATATCCCTAAACCCACTCATCCTTGTCTTTCTCCTCTTTTCCAGCCAATGACTTCACTGGACAAACAAGGAATGTGGGAGGCAGTTTTCCTTTCCTTTCCTGCAGTCCCTCTTCGAAGCCATGTTGAAATTGTATTGATCTTACTGCTTTAACATCTTTCGGGCCCTTCTGATTCTCTGGGTCTTTCCACCTTAGTCCAGGCTGCCATCTGTTTTTGTCGGATGAGTGTTCAGAGCCTTGACTTTTCTGTTTGTCCCCAGTCTTGTCTCTCTCTCATCCATTCTCCACACTCTTGAAAAGCCTCTCTTTCCAAACATTAGCGTGTTCAAATTAGTCCTCTCTGGTGTGGACGCGCTGTTCTCAGGAGAGCCTCAGTTCCCTGGATGGCACAGTAAGCCCTGCTGAGCCAGCACGGTGTAGTCCAGCCACTCAGCATCACTGACTGGGGCCCTCTGTACTCTCTTCTCTTGTCTGTATCCCATGGACTTGGACCTCTTCCGGCATAGTCTTTCCTCTAGGGTCTTCCCACATCTGTTTCTTCTGCCTGGATCAACATTCTGCTCAGCCCAACTCTCCATTTACCTGGGTAGCTGCTATTACATTTCCAGGGCCCAGTTAGTTATCTTTTCTTCCCAGTAACCAATTAGGTGTCCTTCTGTGCAGTGAGCGCATGCGTGCCCGTCCTGCCATGGTGTTCGATGTACTGCTGCTGCCTGTTTTTCTGTGATCCTCACTAAGCTATGTGCTCCATGCTGTCTTATTTTCATAATGAGCTCCTCATAGTCAACGATGAACATGTAAAGTTGCCTGATTTGGCCAATAAAAGGATACTCCATCCTGTTAATTTCAAATTTTAGATAAATATTTACTTTTTGTTTTGATGGTGCTGGGGATTGAACCTAGGATCTTGTAGGCTAGGGAAATGCCCCATCATTGAGCTACATCCCTGGGTCGAAAACTTCATCTCTATTATAAGTGTGTGCTCCTCTGCAGGGGACTTATGTGTTCCATCAAATTATTTGTTGTTTATTTGACTTTTCTAATCTAACTGAGTGGCTTGTATTTTTTTCTGGCAACCCTATCAGTGCTGCCTCCTAGCAGGACCAAATGATCTACCTCATTTTTTTTCCTTTAGAATTTTAAGAGCTCCTTCACATATGACTTCACAACTCTAAGTGGCTCTAGCTTGTATGAATTTTAAAGAAACTTAGGTACTATTTGGCATTATAGACCAAACTAAACAAGCAGTAGCTCCTAATGTCACTTAATAATTAGTGTGAACACAAATTTCCTTGACCTCTCTAATGACAGAAACATCATCCACAGCTGTTCTTCAGATATAGGGAAGGAAAAGGGAGCAGGGTCACAGGAGGGTGGTTGCAGCCAACTGTGAGATTTCTGAAAGAACCAGAGGTTTCATTTGGATCAGCTTCACCTGGGAAGGAAGATGCTGGGAGGAACCTGGTGCAGCAAGGGCAGTGCCGGGCGGTGAGGAGTGCTGGGTTCCACAGCGCTGGTGGTGGTGAACTGGCTGCCCCCTCACTGCACTTCCACAAGAGAGAATCAGTGCTTCCCTTCCCCAAGAGAGGGAAGCATCTCCAGCTCACGTTCTGATCCCCAGAAGTGGGGATTGGGCAACAGGATGGCAACGGGAAGAGCAGTGACCCTTGCAGAGCCCTCCGCTGGACTTGTGTCCTATTCATTTCGTGACTCTAATGGCCCTCCTGGCAGGGTTTCATCAACTAGCTGGACCATTCCTCCCCACATAAATCTGCATGGCTTTCCCAGGAGAAATTTCACTACTGCCAAGTGGTGGTTTTTGTAATGAGAGTCCCGGTGATTTATTTATCTTCCCAAGATTCTCCAAACATGAGAGCCTTAACTGGACTTGTCCAAACACTGTCAGTCAGCTGTAGCCTGGAAGACATCCACACTCTATGTTCAGAATATGACAGAAATTAATGACACAATAAAAGTACAAAACTCTGATAGAGGCAAAGCAATGAAAATGATTGCACACACTTTGTAACTGTGTTGCACTATGTGCAATATAGTTGGGGGTGGGGGCTTAGGGTAGGCAGAAAATACACAATAGCAGGGTCCACTTTGAAAGAAAAGCACTTGTGATCGGCTCTCAGGCTGGTCTCCCACCACACTGAGAAACTTGGGTTGCAAAGAGATTTAGGTAGTTTGAATTAGTGTGTGGTAGTAATCAGCCTTGAACCATTAATTACAGTTCTGTGCAGCATATTCTGTTCTGTAGTGCACTGACCTAGCTGTTACCAGCACAGCTAGATTCTAAAAGGTACCATTTCTCTTTCCCCTGGAGTTCTCGTTATCCCAAAATGCATTTATGCATTTTTTGGTGATTTTGCTCTTGCTTGCTTGCTTGCTTGCTTGCTTTTGTCTGTCTTTCTGTCTTTCTCTCTCTCTCTTTCCTTGTGCAGAGTCTCACTATGCAGCTCAGACTTGCAATGATCCTTCTATTTTCAGCCTCCGTAGTGCTAGGACTGCAGGTGTGTGTCGCCACACCTGGACTCCATTGGCAACTCAGTGAGCCTGGGGGAGGGTCGGAGCTGGTGTGGCATATAGGGCCAGGGATCAAATCCTGGCCCCTGTGATTGCTTAAGCAAGCTGTTAATCCACTAAGCTATTTCACTGGCCCTTCTTGGTGATTTCTAATGTTTCCATGAATTATTCATTGTTCAAAAACTATGTGAGCCCCATCTTTATTGCCCTTAATCTCTTCCTCTAGAAATCTACCAACAGACCAGAAGAGAGAAGATGAAAGTTAAGCTAACCTCCCAGATCTCAGTTTCCTCATCTGGCATATGGATATAGAAGGGAACACTTAGCAAGAACGAAATGAAGCAGAACTGTCTTGTGCATCACAGTCATTCTGCTATTGTAATCAACAATGATGGTACAGTATAATTATAATGAGCTGAGAAATTCCTCCTATCCTATGGTCCTAACATTATAGCAACATATGACTCAGATGTTTGAATGAACAAATGTGTCCTATTGTCCTTGGTATAAAAGATTAGACATGCAACCAAATACTATGCAATACTGGATAATTATAATAAATTGCAGTGTTATTGGTTTATGTATTTCTTATATTGTGGTTTCTGATGTTTAAACGTACTTCTATTCTTTAAAATGTTTACTATAAAATGACACATTGTTGCACTGGCAGAGACTAACATAGCTTTGTGTTTTACCATGTCTCTCAGTTACACCAAGAGGCCACATGAAATCACCATCCATCCTTGTGTAACATACTCTACAATGCTTGCACAATGACAAATCCAACTAACAGTACACTTCTCAGAAAGTGGTGTGTGACTATATTTAGAAGGATTATTTAACAATCTGTTAATCATTTGTTTGGTGTGGTGTTGAGAATTGACCTACATTCTTGCTTGTGCTAAGCTAGCACTCTATGACTGTGCTGCATTTCCAGAATTTTCCCTCTTCATTCCATTCTGTCCTGTCCTGTTCCTTCTTTCTTTTTCCTTTGCTTCTCTTTCTTTTCTCTCTCTCCTCTCTCTCTCCTTTCTTCTTTTTTTTAAAAAATTTTCTTTTCTGTCAAGTTATACTTAAGTTGCCCAGATTGCCACTAAATTTGCAGCTCTCCCACCTCAGCCTCCTATTTCTCTGGGATTTGTCGTAAGCCACGTTGGAACTGGGAAACTCTGCTTTCTCTCAGTCACAGCTGAAGTCCCATGGTTAATGAGGCTGTGGGGCTCACAAGGCAGCATAAGACCTGCTGAGCACAAGGATCTTCAAAGCACATGGTAGCAATAATAAAAGTTTCACCTGGGGAATCTACAGTTTCCTCATTTCTCCCTGTGTCATCCCTGCAAGAATGCTTTGTTCTTCTAACTAGCCCACTGTAATCCTCTTGCTGTCCCAGAATCATTCACTACCCCTCCTCTTGGCCCAGCTAATAAAACAGCGGCAAGCTGGAGTGTCTTTGTCTTTGCCCAGCCTGAGGCATTGGCCTGCTGTGCTCCTTTTCATGCATTACTAAGTTGTCTCTGTGTCTTATTTTATCTTTTCCTATACCCCACATTCAGGAAGTTGGGAATCTTGGCCAGGTCTCCAATAATATTTACATGCCTGCCTCGCCATGCTTTGCACAACTTGTGTCAATCTGAAGATTGCTTCTTCTTATCATCTTAGGAAATTTTTAAATTTTACTTAGCCAAAATTTAACTCAAGAAGAAATGAAGACTGTTATTTCTTTCCTACCTCTCTCAGAAGAAAGGGATTGAAATATTGAGAAAGATTTAAAAAGTACAGATTTTTAAATAACGTCATCAACAATTATAGCAAGAGAAAGGGCTGACCAGACAGCTCAGCAGATTAAAGTGCCTGGTTTAGGCAGCCTCAGGGGCAGGCGGTTTGATCCCCAGCACACTGTGCCAGCCCTGCCCCTGGAGCACACTGAGATGGCAATTGAGACTGAGCCTAGTGGCATGCCCTGTAATCCCAGCACTTGGGAGGCTGAAAACAAGAGGATCACTATGAGTCCGATCTGTGTAGTGAAACCCTGTAGACTCTGTACTAAATATATTAAAACATTTGTTTAAAAAATGTATGGGCCAAACAATTGTAACAAGAGAAAAGACTCATAATGCTAGTAATTTTTTTCAAAAAGAAAGACTGAAATTTTAAAAAGTGAGAATACAAAACAATAAAAATCATTAGAAACTATACAGAATTTCACTGAACAAAATATGAATTTGACCATGTTTGTTGTATTGCAGTATTATCTTCAAATTAGTTGTTCAGATTAGCAGATATATGCATGCAGAATTGGAAAATAAAAGAAAAAGTTGTAAGGAATTAACAGAAAGAAAAAGAAATCTGGTCTACTGAAAGCAGCGGTTAGAAGTGACTTACACACCCCGAAAGTCAGCGTGCATTTGCCTTCCAACAGCAGCCGCTCTGCGCTGTGCCTGTGGTCTTCTCAGCCCTCTATTTGATGTCCTGGAAGCAAAGCTGAGTCTGCCTGCTAGTATCCCCTCTACCTCCTTGCTGTCAGCAATGCTGGACACCGTTGTCCACACCCTGCTGTTGAAGGTCCTACGCTTGACTTCAGTGGCACAGAACTCTCCCAGGTTTCCCCTGCCATCACGGGCCCTTCTTGATAATTTCTTGTGTGATTTTTTTCTCTTTCTTTTGGTTTCTTCCTCAGATGATGATTTTCCTTGTACTTTATCCCAAAGCCCATTTGTTCTCATCCTGCTTTTCCTAGCTAATGCCACTTGTCTCCAGTTACTACCATTTGCTGTTGACTCTCAAGATCACATCTCCAAAGCATATTGCTTCTTGAGTTTCAATTTTGTGTAGCCAACGCCCTACTAAAACTGTTGCTCAAAAGCAAATCAAATTCAACATATTGTATAACAAGTCCATTCTATATTCTAGCAGAACCTATATAGGTTCATCTACTCAGTAAAATCCAAACAGAATCTTGATGTCTGAGAGTACTAGTCTTGCTCTGATCTTTGCTTGATGAATGGCTTCCAAGAGGCAGAAGCAGAAGTTGCAAGATCAGTTAAACACTATGTATGCTTCAGGACCGGCGAGAAAGCTCAATGGACTAGGTGCCTGCTTTGGCAAGTGCAGGGAGCAGGGTTCGGATCCCTGGTCCCACACACTGTGCTGGCCCTGCCCCCAGGATGAGCCAAGCCAGCCACTGAGTCGGGGCATGGTGGTGCTGCATAGTGAGACCCTGTACCAAGTGCATAAATGAAAAAAAAAGACCACCTACATTTTTATTTTTTAAATTTTATTTATTTATTTATGTTATGGCTGGCTCAGCTTGCCCTGGGGGTGGAATTGGCACAGCATACTGTACCAGGGATTGAACCACAGTCTCTGCAGTTGCCTAAGCTTGCGTAAGCAGGCACTTTAGACCACTGAGCTATCTCACTGGCCCACTACCTATGTTTTTAAATACTGTCTCATCACTTCTGCTGAATTATTTTTCTCAAACTGATCAGAAGGTTCACCCAGTCTTAATATTGTGTAGAAATTTTCTAGAGCATATGAGGGAGTGGTTAGTCCAAGCTGTGAAGGAGTATGAACGTGGGATGGAAAACAATACTGTGAACATCCCTGGAAAAGGCAATTTGCAACAACAGCAACATCAAAGTCAAATTCAGACCCACATAACTTAAAAACAAAAAATAAGCATTCAGTCATGATGCAATACTGCTGTATCCATTCAGAAGAATGTGTCCTTCAGTGCTGAAAAATAGATGACATAAAGAAATATAGGTGTTCTCAATCATGAGCTAGTTGTTGTACCCAGTACTTATCAAACTCAGGTGTCTCGGGGCGCACAACAATGGGGAGGATCATAGGAATCACTGTTCCAGAGCCTGGAATCCATGATTCTTTGTAGCATAAATACTTTCATTTTGGATAGTGAAATCAGAATCAATTGTCATTACTGGCAAGGAATGATCCACTTTTTACTTCAAGGAATGTGGGAATGAAGCTGTTTAGGAAAGTAGAAGTCTGCATAACTCTTAAAATTTAAACTTAACCAAAAGTTTATTGCATCATAAAATATTTAGACCTCTTGGTATGGCATGTTTATAAGGAAGAGTTGAAATTTTAAATATTTACAGCTGATAAATATTATTAATGACATGATAGTACTTGATTCATAACCAGCTGCTTACAGGAAAAAATGTAGCATTTGAGCTAATTAATTTCACATCCTGTACTAGGGTCAAACTGTGGTTCTGGCCAAACGACCATCAGTTGGCAGGCCAGTGACCCAAGCAACCAGTTGGATCACTGTGCAATCTGATTGCCTCATTAACACAACTAAAACAATAACCAAATCAGATTGACTCTATAGCAATCTAATCAATTGTTCCATAATCAGATTTAACAGCTTTCCAATCAAATTAATTTAATTTTATTCAGTTTAGATGAGTGACATAGACAGAACCTTCAGGGTGCCTATTACTGCCTCATCCACAGAATGGCTTACCTTCAGCATTTGAAGAAATCCTTGAGAACATCTGATTCTGTGCTTTTCATATTGGGAAAGAGGTGTGGACTTTATGCAAAGTTCCAGGAAATTGTAGCAGGTCTTTCTGCTCAGTGTATCTTAAAATTTAAAGATGGGAAAGAAGGGATACATGTATACATGTAAACAGGTACAAATATTTTATGAATTATGAATGCTCTAGTAACTAGAAAATCCCAGTGATTAACTACTAGTGACTTAATAGTTTATTTCTCCTCTAGATCTCATATCCATTAGTGTCAACTGGGTCCTACATCCCAAGTTGTGCTCTTTCCAGGGTCTACACTGGTGGTAAAGTCTTTGTCTAGGACACGGCCTATGCTTCAGTAGAAGAAAGAACACCTACAGTGGATCACAGACTGGATCTGAACACAGCCACCTAGAAGTGATAACTTCCATTGCCACACATGCTTCACTGGTCAAAGCTTGTTGTAGAGGCTCACCTGCTTTTAAAGAGGACCAAGCAAGGGCAAACCTATTTACCATATTAGGGTAGCTCCTTTGGCAAGTGGCTCACCAAATAATGTTGCCATTTCTGGGTTGCTCGACTGTCTTTTTGGAGTTGGATTCCAGGTTCTTTTCATCTTGAACAAAGAATCGAATAAAACAAGAAAAAAAATTGAAAAATTTACTTGAAAAAGTAAAAGTGAAGAGTGAGGAAGAAACTTTCTCTGTAGTGTGAATTTGGACAGAGTAAAAAAGGAAAAAGCAAGAAAAAAAGAACACCTTGGAGAAAGCAAGGTGAGCGCTCCTGAGAAGACATGACAGCAGGCTCTTTCTGGCACCTGTACTTTACACTGTCCACATCCAGAGGAAACCTCTGAGAATTTCTACATATAGGTTCTGAGGGGTAGTCCTAGGGTCTCACGCCTCAGGCTGACAGCAGACATAGACTATCCTACTGAAAAGCTCCTCAAGTTCTCCTGAGAAGATCACGCTCAGGGCTTTGCAAACTGTATGTTCCAGGATCTTGTAACTAATAGGTCACACCCACTTCCCCAGCCAGCTTTGCAATGTGTTAATCTTCTATGCTGCTGCGACATGCTCAGAATAAGTAGAAGTGTTTGGTGAATAGTATTAATGTCTATCATATATCAGGCTTCAAAGTCCGTAAATTTAACGTGAAACATAAGGTTTCCAATAGGCTTCTCTCAATCCATATGCAAACACTAGAATGTTAAGTGGGCATCATATAAAATGATGAATTTTTACCTGAAATATTTTATCCTAACGTACAGAATTATATGTATATTTAGTCTATAACTTTTAATGTCAGTCCAGCAGGATTTCTGAAGAGAGACTCATGGATTGGAGCTTCTCATTATCTTTCTTGCTTATACCAGAAAGTATGTTGTCAGTGTGAAAAACTAAAGCCACTAAAAGGCCGTCAGGGTGAAAAACATTCTAGATTCCTTTTTGGTCATCTCATCCATGTTATTATTTGAATCAATTTTTAATGAGTTACATTATTCAAACACTTTCAAAGCATTTAATTTCAAAACTACCTGTTTTAAAATAAACATGCAGACAAGAACCTACCTTTATGTATCTACCATCCTCTCGATAGAGAAATAGTTGTACTTCTCTTTGCATTTGTACTCTGTATACTTACGCTATTTAATCACATCACATTTGTATTATAATAAGTGCATGCACATTTAAGGCTTATGAACAAAGGCCAAGGGAGATAGCTCAGTGGCATAAACATAAGATCCTAAGTTTGATCCCTGGTACAAAAGAAAGAAAAAAACCATACAAAACAAACCAACAAACAAAACCAGTATAAGCCACCTATGGTGCTCACATTACTGGGAGGCTGAAGCAGGAGGATCAGCAATACAGACCTGGATTACATATTGAAATCTTGTGTCAGACAACCAAACAAAGTAGCAACAACCAAATAAAGAATGCACGACTCAACTGACAGAAGTAGAAATGCATCGCAGAGAGCATGTGAACCACTAGCTTCAACCATTTGGAGTCGCCTAACAGTCTTAAGTAATAAATAGAGGACACTTGCTTATAATCTGGCAATTTTGTCAAAATGTTTAAAAGAATTTGTATTAAACTTTGATGGAAAACTTCAGGAGCACTAATTCTAGTCCAACATCCTCATATTTCAGTTAATATTCCTAAAGCCCAAAGCATGTGAATTGCTAACATTTATTTATTCATCATTAACTCTTTATTTATTCACCTGCACATGCTAGAAAGCATAGTACAGTGGACAAGAATATGAATCCTGACATGAGATTCCCTGAATTGGACTCCTCGTTGTGGTATGAACTTTGGCAACCCTCACAGCTTCTCTTTTTGTTTCTTCAGCCGTAAGATGGAAGAGTGGAACCTACCTCCTAGTTGGTGGTGATGTTAAAGAAGATCTTACATGTGAGCATCAGGCTAAGGTTAACCTGCTAAGACAAACTTACCCACTTGGTGAGCACTAGTTGAGTGAATACCAGGGGCCCTGCCTTGTGCCAAATGATAGCAAGAGAAGAGGACTCATATCACCTTGCTTTGTGGAGTTTATGTTTTTCTGCTCAGGGAATGGTACTATGCCATCTGTTTTGAAATACTTAGTTACAATTTAGTTACATCCTGTGAGAAACTCCAGGGTGATTTGAAGGCCCTTTTTCTCTCTCTTGGTATTCTTAGAGATTAATACAGAATCTCGCTTACCTAAATGACCAACAGAATGTTTCTGGAATTAATCCATAGATAAACAGAAGACTTCTCCCAAAGGATAATATGCATCTTTAAATGTTATAGCACTCACGACAGCAAACTTATTGGAAAACATGGACTTTCTGGAACTTCTAGGGGATGCATAATTCTTAGTAGTTCAGTTTTACTTGGATCTGCTTTTTGAACTTTTCTGTTGGAATGTTCTGGAAAACCATTGGCTGGCATTAGCACAGTTGATTACAGCTAAAAGGACTTCTATAACTAGAAATGCAAAAAATGTGGGTACCTTGGATGTATTTCTCTTTGCTCCCACTTTGCCCATGTGTAGTTTCCAAGCTATGTGAGGTAGGATATGACTGGCAGTTCCAAACATATTTTAGGATCTATATGCATAGTTACCACAAATTAAAATCAAATCAGGATCCACTATCTACTACATGTAAGTGTATCTGTGAATATATTTGGGCAGAATGTTTAATCTTTGTGGTTATGGGTGTCTAGTTCTCTATACAGGTGTTTGTTGGCATTTATTTGTTTTATTTATTTTTTTGTATTTTTGGGGAATGGTCTACAGGGTGTTCAAGGTCTCACTGCTAGATAAAACTCCCAGTGATCTGCCTGTTTACAGGCTCCCAAGAGCTGGGATTACAGGCACGCCACCACGCCCAGTCTTTATTTGGTCATTTTAATAATTAACATAGACAAGTTTTCAAAAGTCTATTTTGCTTGTGTTGCAGATTCTTCTATCACGCTCTAAAATTTTGAGTTACATATCCTCATTCTTTCTTTGAATGACTTATTTCACTTTTTTTTCTCTCTCCCATTTGGCTCACTTCTCCCTCCTGGTTCTTGTTGCCTGTTCCTCCCTCCCATTCTCCTCCCTCTACTCTTCCTCTGCCTCCTCCTTCTATTATTTCTCTCCATTTCCCTTCTTTCTATCTCTTTCTACTCCTCATCCCCCATTCCTTTTCTTCTTCCTTTTCAGTCTTTCCTTCCTTTTGCAACATGCTCACTCCTCTTGGCCTGTTAGCAGAAATCTACATCCACAGCTTTTGATCTTTGCCTGCGGTTGTCCTGCAACTTATCTCCCAGGGTTTTCCTGAGGTGTGCCTCCTCATGAAACTATGAAATTAAACTATGTAGAACCTCAGATCTGGAGAGAGGAGACCTGATAAAAATAACCAAACACAAGCTGTCCCTATTACCACTTGCCAGCTTGCAGGGGAGCTGTACCTCCAGTTAATGTAGAGCAGTGCAGAAGGAGCTTAGCAAATCTGGAACAAGCAGTCTGAACACAAGAGAGAAGGAGAAACAATAGAAGAAGCTCTATTAAAACTTGGCCAAGTAAAAGCAGGACTTGGATCTGAGAAGAGTTGATGATAGCTAAACTAAGAATCAGAAAGTGGGTTTGAAACTTCCTGTGGGATCCCAGTCCTGGCCTGTCTTCCCACTCTGTGGACTCTGTGCCAGCAAACACATCTCCTTTTCATTTGTCAGCATTCTGTTTCTTGTTAGAGACTGGGATTCCCGGCAGTGGGAGAGACCAGCGCTGTTTGATATGCAGGTCCCAACTTCTGCATGCATCTCTGCAGGCTTGCATCTCCATGCTGAGCAGTGGCTTGGGAGATGCTGAGACAGTTCCAGCTACCTGGGCAGGAGCTTCACATGTGGCAGAGGCTGGTGGTGCCCAGAGACAGATCTTTGTGTCATCTAAGATGAATCTGCCTCCTGGTACTTCCTCAACCTTCCTACTTTCCATCTTCTTTGTCTTGGATCATTTTCTCTGTTCTTCAGCTTGCCTGACATATGTCTTGCTTTGCACAACGAAACAGTTTAGTGTTAGGGCTGTTGTTTGGTAGAGAAGGGATAGAGAGGGAGGAGCTGGGAGGAGAAGTCTCCACTGGGGATGGGAAGGATCAATCCTTAATCCTTGATCATTGGGGTGGTCGTTTAAACATAGTATTAAACAAACATTTATCAAGCTGTACATTCTCAGTGGTTTGTGCCATAGTGTATAAATTGTCCCTTTAAATATCAGTAAGAAAAGTGAAAGGGGGGGAAAGGATCTCTAAGCACCATAACTCAGTTTGAATCAACTTAGGCTTGTACTGACCCCCGTGAATAGAAATAGAGTACTTGCTGCAGAGCTGTTTTGAGGATTAAATGAAATCAAGAAAACATGCACCATCATGTAAAGTGCTTGGCCTAGAGATACTGCTCAATAATAGTTGCAAATATCATTATTCTTGTTTGGGAAAGTTAGTTAGAACATGGAAATGATGTAATTAGCTTAAGTTAAAATTCTTCTTGTCTGCCAAGAACATGTGGAGACTATCCTTCAGGGCCTTACCTCTAAGGTATGACTGACAGCAGGGATTTTCAATGCTAGGACAGGCTAACAGAAGGAAATTACTGGGGTAGGGGGTGTTTACGGATGATCTTTAAATCACACCAACCAGGCAGTTCATGTGCCTGTCCCTCCCTGTCCGTCTGTGGCCTCCTCTGTTGTGACACCACTAACAGCCACGAGGCTTGGAGGCAAATTTCTGATGAATTCATTTTTTGGCAGATAAACTCCACTCATGTGCAAAATGTAAACACTCAATCTATCTCCTGAACATCAACACTGAGAAACATAGCTATGACTAATGGCATTATCTCAGCTCAGTGGTGAAAAATTGGAGCCTTCCTGATTGTTTTCTATCACCATGAAAGACTACATTATTGTGCATCTTTAAAATTGCTCTCCAGGAAATGGCTGGTGCTTATCATTACTTCTGTAGTGCATGTAACTACCTAGCAACCCATAGATCCACAGAATTTTGGACCTCTGTGGAGTCTTAAAGATTAACTAAATGAAAAGTTCTCAATTTATAGATGAAGGAGATGAAGTAACTTGCTCAAAGTTCATTCATTGTCAAGAAGTATTTATTCAGTCACTGTGTGCCAAGATGTGTGGTAGACCTTTGATTACATAATCCACCATGGAAAATTTCTTCTAGCTTTCTCTCAGAGGTTTCCCAAACCAGATTTCTCTTCAGTTAGTACTTCTCGATAGGCTTAGCTGTGTGCAATAAACAATTTGAGGGGTTAAGGATGTAGCTCAGTGGCAATATGCTTGCTTAGCATGCATGAGGCCTTGGGTTTTATCTACAACATGCACGTACACACACACACACACACACACACACACACACACACACCCCTCCCCCCCCAAAAAAAATCATAAACAAAATCTTGAACAGAACAGTAATCTAGACTGTGTGTAAGGGTTAGGCTCTGAGTTAATCTGAGGAAGAAACAAGGCCCCATGGGCTTGGATTTATACACAGGAGGACCTGAGCAGAGTGGAGGATCGCAGCCCTTCCCCATCCTGCCTGCTTTCCCATGCACCACAGAGCACCTCTGCTTCCTGGCCTCCTCATTGCCAGGCTATTCTGGATAGTCATTCCCTTCTGACTTTAACCTCTATGTGTGCTTGAAAGGGTAGGAATACCCAAGGGGACTGAGCCCCATCTTCAAAGTCTCTGAGTTGAGGACACTCAACACATGTCTTCTGAGACATGAAGCCACACTTTATCACCCTACAGAGACAGGACCTAAACTGGTCCAGTGGATCTGGGAAAACACAAAAAAATATTTAGCGATGTGGAAATTGGAGAGTGTCCCTGTCTATAAAGGGACAGCAGCTATCTGGCTCAAAGGGTTTTCTTGCGACACCATGGAGCCATCATTACCACATCTTCAGTTATTTCAGATAAGCTAACAATTTTGAATGTTTCGAGATGATGTGTCTTAGTTTTTAAAATCATTCTATAGATTAAAAAAAAGCCATCTGTGGTTGCTTTTAAAAACTTTTTTTTTTCCTTTCCCAACCACTGCCCTATAAAAGATGGCCTGGAGATATTGTCTTAGTTTGTTCTGGCTCCCATTATAAAGAATAGGTGGCTTATACAAGAACATTTACTGCTCACAGCTATGGCGGTTGTTGGTCTGAGTCAAGGGTGCCATCGTGGCTGGGGCCTGGAGAGGACCTCTTCTGGTTGCAGACTGCCAGCTGCTCTTTGGGCCCTCGCGTGGCAGAAGGAAAGAGGCAAGGTCATCAGGACACACTGCTCATGCAGTACTCCTGATGTCACTTACTCTGAATTACACCCCAAAGACACTGATCTCTGTAGCACCACACACTTGAGGGGGCGCGGTTTCAACATATGAATTGGGGGAAGCATAAATATTCCTTCTATAACATAGTATTTCAAATTCAAGATCAACAGAGGGGTAGAGAGTAAGGGTGGGTGGGAAGATGTTTGGCATTTGAGTCTGTTTCCTTATCTTTGGCTCGCTGAGGACAGACAGTGCTGGTATTGTGAGAGGGGGCTTTGACCAAGAAGCAGCTGAATAGCAGCCACTTACTCATTCCTCCCTTTGGGAAAGTTGGTTAAGTAATCGGAACCTTGTTTTTTCCTTGTTAATGTATGGGCTCATGCCGTCCTCTCAGGCTTCTGTATTCAAGCACAAAAGGTGTTGTTGACTTTCTCTAGTCATTCATTCATTCATTCATTCATTCATTCATTCCAGTATTTATTAAGAATCTATTATGTAGCCAACATCCTGTCAAGTGCTTGAAATCACTAATGATCAGAATAAGCATGAAACTGGGCCTCCAAGAGCATGCGGATGTGAAGAAAAAAGGAAAACAACCCAGCATGATAAAAGCTGTAAGGGAAAGGCGAGTGCTCTAGAAAGCACTGTGCCCAGGTCTCTTAGCTCTAACCGCCCTCCCCTCCCTCACCCCTTCCCTGGATGGGATCCTGCCGCCCTGACCTCCAGTCTACACCTGCACATGTCAACTTCTTTCTGTCTTTAGCGCCTTTGCTGCTGCTGTTCATCCTGGCTGGGCAATGGTTTGTGTTTGGATGTCCCCTCAGTTTCGTGTGGGGGTAGGAGTGTGCTTTTTGGAGGCAGCTGAATCTAGGGTTTGTGACTGGTTCATTATCTAGTGCTGGGACTGGCATCTGAGTGTGTCACACCTGTGTGTGTGTGAGGGATAGCCTGAATACAATATAAAGGAGGGAAAAGGCTTGCTTTCCTCTTCTGGCTCTGGTTGTTTTTGCTATTTCCTCCACCATGCTGTCTTCCACCACCATGAACAGTTGCCTCTCTGCCATGTGCCACGCTGCCTTGGAGCCAGCTGACTATGAATTGAAACCTCCACAGATTGTGAGCTAAGCAAACTTTTCCCTCTTTATCTTTGAGCATCAGGTATTTTGTCCTAGAAACAAGAGAAAAGTAACCATTACAGCCTGGAACCATCTTCCCCAGATATTTGCATGGATGCTCCTGCAATGGCCTCTAAGTAAGTAAGTAGCTTCCAATTCTTTTCTAGTCTTCTTCATGACTATGCCTTATATTGCTTTATTTTTTGCAATAGCATTTGCTGCCTTCTAAAATTCTATTGTACTTATTCTGTTGTTGTTAACTGTCTTTCTCCTTCAGTAAAATGCAAGTTTCACAAGAGCCTGTACAGTTGTCTGTTGTATTAATTCTCATATTTCTAAGTCCTGAAACAGAACTAATAGCCTGATTGTTATTCATCAACACTTGCTGAGTGAATGAATTTGTGGAATAGCAGGGGCACCTAATTGAGATTCAGGAAGACCTTGTTGGCAGAGATGTTTAAGTCAATGTGTTGGTCAGGGGAAACATTTGTTCAGGTTCAGGAGAGGAATGCCAGAGTATTTGTGATGAAATACATGGCATGTGGGAAGGCTTGGAGATTTGAAAGAGCTTGTTCACCAGAGTGGGTGCAGTTGAGTGGTGGGGGAAGTAGTAAGGTGTAGAAAGGTGCATCTACGAAGACAGATATGGGTGGAGGCACAGGCAAGAGGCAAAGGCAGGAGCCCCAGAAAAATAAAGGAGGGAGCTGGGCTTTATGCTCTCAACTTTATGCAAGTTGTGAGGCTACTTGGAAAATTACTAGGCAGCTCCTTATAAAGTGAAATTTGCACTTATTTTATGGCCTAGAAATATTTCTCCTAGGTATTTACACAAGTGAAGCAAAAATTTACATTCACACAGAGCTCCATGTTAATGTTTTTAATAGTTTTATTCTTAACCACTGTCTTAGTTACTTTGTTTTCATTGCTGAGACAAAATACTTGACACCCACTGGTAAGGAGGAAGAGATTTGTTTAGCTCACAGTTTGTGGAGGTTTCAGTCTATAATTGCCTGGTTCTAAGGCAAGGTGGTATGGCAGACAGAATTGCAGAGGTCATGGAGGGCAGAAGATAGAAAAGCAAAAAAGGACAACCACAGTTCTTTCTGTACTTCATGTCTCATCCAGGTTACTTAGGGCAGAAAGTACTCATACCATTAGTGCCCTTGATTCCAGTATTATACCACAGACCAATCTAGTGTCATCCTTATATTCAGCCACATCGGAAAGTATCCTACCTATGATTGCATGAGGACTGGGAAGGACATCTAGACACAAACCATAATAATCCAAAGACACTTGTATCCTTTTGTGCAAAAGGCATTTAGTCCATCTGAAGGACTTGCCAAGATCCTAACAGTTTCTACGTTGCTGAAAAGTGCAAGTCCCAAGTTTTTTCAGGGATTTAAGGCCAACTCTTAGCTGTAAATCACTGTATAATGAAATGAACGTTACGTGCTTCCAATGTTGAATGATGTAAGATAGACATTTCCATTTCAAAAGTTACAAACAGGGAAATAGCAGGGAATGAGAATAAAGCAGGACAAAAATTTATCAGGGAAATCATTAAGTCCCGCAGTTCCACTTCCAGTGTCTCTGCCAATCTGTGGCAAGTTGGGAACGTGAAATGCTTGGGTGGCTCCACCCCACAGCACTTTTGGTATTGTGGCTCCCATGGTTTCTTTCTTTGACTGGCTTTGCTCACTCTGTGAAGCTTTTCTTGGTCGATCCACATTCCTGGCTTCTACAACCATCTGAGTCTCCACTGCAGCTTTGGCTTCACACTTACAGCTGCACACTACCCTCTGTGGTCTTCTTCTGAAATCTGGGTGGAAACCTTCCTGTCCCTGCAACTCTTGCAGTCTAACTGTGCCTACAACCTGCACCAGGTAGATGATACAGGGCTGCTGCCAGCTGAGCAGTAGGCAGGGTTCCTTCTCTCTTGACTACAGAGCTCAGTACCTACAAACAATTTTTCTGGAACAATTTCCTAGGCTGCTGCCACACTGGAACATGGTGCTTTCGGCCTCTCATCTCAAAGCAAATTCTTTCACTTTTGCAATTTTGAGGCTGCAAAGGATGGAGTCCTACTGCTTCTTGTTTTGTCCTCAGACTACCTTTTCTGTTCTCTTCTTTTTCCAGCAATCAAATTTTTTTTTGCTTAGGCTGGTGAAATAGTTCAGCAGTCTAAAGTGTTTGCTTAGTCAAGCTTAGGCAAGCCCAGGGACCATGATTTGATCCCTGGCACCACAAAAAAAAAAAAAAAAAAAAAAAAAAAAAGATTTTCTTTGCTCTATCCTTGCAGTCCACAGCTTTACTAGGAACCTCCTTTCTGGTCAGACTCAAAACATTTTAAATCACACTCATGGGCCTTTTGCTTTTGGTTCTCAACATAAATCAGGCTTAAAGCACCCAACAGCAGCCATGCCATGGATTCAACATTATACTGCTTTGAAATTTCTTCTGCAAGATTAATTAGTATGCCACTCTTAATCTCAGTTTCAAAGTATCTGGACATGTGTAAAATTCAAACAACCTTCTGCCAAGGCATAACCTACATTGTCTGGAGTCTAACAGCCAATGCAGTCCTTCTTCCCAGCAGAAACCTCCTGAGCCTGGTCTTTACTGGCAAGATTTCTATCAGTATTCTGGTCTTCTGAGCTCCAACCCAAATCTCCTGTCAAGTACAGCCAAACACATCCCAACTCTTGTTTTTCAGCTGGCATCTTCAAATACTTCCAAACTCTTCCCGCAAACCAGGTCCACAGTGAGGTACAGTTGGTAATGACATGATACCCTACTTCTCTGGTACCAAATTCTGTGTTGGTTACTTTTCTGTCATTGCTTATCCAAGATGCTTGACACCCAAAGCAAAAAGGGGAAAGGTTTGTTTATTTCAGTTGGTAGAGATTTCAGTTCATAATTGGCTGGCTCCAAAGCAGGGTGTCATGGTAGACAGGCATCACAGAGAAGAAAGAGTTCATTGAGGGTAGCAGGTAGGAAAGCAACAAAGGCTGCTCACAGATCTTTCTGTCCTTTAATGTCTTATCCAGGCTACTTAGACCAGGTAACACTCACACCTTTAATTCTAGCGTCCTTGATCCCAGCATTGCACCGTAAGTCAACCTCAGTGTCACACTTTCTAGAACCAGCTACTTCTGAAAATGTCCAACCTATGACCACATGAAGATTTGGGGGGACATCTAGACACAAGCTATAAGAACAACTGAAAAGAACTTGTTTTATATTTTTCATGTGGTGCTGTGGTTACATAACTGTGTGTTTGTCAAAATATTCATAAGCTTAAATTCAAGAGTGGTTCATATTGCACGAATATTACCCTTTAATTAAATGATTTATAGGAAATGATTGGAGAAGTTTTAGTAG
Organism: Capromys pilorides; assembly: GCA_004027915.1. Taxonomy (NCBI): domain Eukaryota; kingdom Metazoa; phylum Chordata; class Mammalia; order Rodentia; family Capromyidae; genus Capromys; species Capromys pilorides. The sequence continues at coordinate 29,522 of PVKN010002086.1, forward strand.
AGGGCAACACTTTCAGGGAGGTTTTCAAAGAATCATCCTATCTGGGGAATGACCAGAAGAACCATGAGAAAACCATGAGGAATCTAGAAGAGTGCCAAGTGAGAGGACTACGGCTTGGTGGTTAAGTGGATGGAAAAAACAGAGGATTTGAGAAATACTTGGAAATAGAGTCAGGAGGACCTGGTAGTTGATTAAATATGGGACATGAGAAAGAGAGCAGAGTTCAGAGTGAAACTGAGGAACCTAGAATAAGACTGAAGAATTAGACTTAGCTACAGGTGGGTGGATGGCAGTGTCACTTATTATATACACATGAGACACACCGGAGAAGCAGGCTTGGTAAAGCAAATGCACAAGAGTAACCTGAGATAACACCAGCTTGGGACACACAAGAGTTCACCTCATGTTTCTGTCTGTTTGATTGGTTTGCATATTGACCTAAGTGGTGTATCCTGAATGCTTCTAGACCCTTCCTTGAAGCCATGACAAAGACTCTACCATATTTTTAAGTTTCTATTCAAGCCTCCCATTCTATAGTAGCAGAACAGTTTCAAAGTTGGTATTGCTTATTGGCTGATTGTCTGCCCTATTGATGTAGGCACATCATGTCATTAAGGTAGTTACCGAGGTAGAGGGTAGACCATTCCCCACACTCACCATCATTTTAATGTATTGTAGAGATACTGAAAAATTTTTAAAAATTTCTAAGAACAGCCAGTACAAGTTCCATGGAAGAGAGGTCTCCCTCCTCCCAAAGCCTTCAGCACCTGCACTTGGATGTGGTGTGGGTAATTTTGACAGCACAGAGGAACAGCGGGCTCCCATGCTCCACTCTCTTCTGTGAGCTCCTTTCATACTCTGGCCTGAATAAAGCTGCATTGTGCATCTCTGGCCAAACCACCTCCTCCTATATTCGTATGGGCCCAGTTCTTCATGTCTGTCCTGGCAAGAAGGAACCAAAGTGAATGAATTTAGTTCATGGCTGGGAGATTGCAAATTCTGTTCAAAACATTTTAAATTCCCCATCAATGTCATATTATTGATCCAAAATTATTTTTGTGAAGATAATTTGAAACTCTTGCTTATATCTGTGAACAGGGAACCTGGAAAAGAGATATTCTAGACAAATAAGCCCTGATCATAGAAGAATGGAACTGTCAGAGAAGTGGTTTCTTATCCTTGACTTAGGGGCATATTGAAACTTCATAGACCTTGTAGATGTCAAATTCAATGAAACTTCTTTCTATTAGATCCATCTTGGTGTATGGCATTATACAATGATGTTGATTTAAAACTGTGTTTCTTATTTTCTTATAATAACTATGCATTTACTTTATAATTGAAAAAACTATAAAAAAAACTCATAAAAATAGGTACATGTGAGACTATACATTCAGTGGTCACCACAGTCATGCCTGTCTGAGAATATGGGTCATCTTTCTTTTTGATCCATGCTTTCTACATTTTTCCAGTTTTCTATGATGAACACAAATTGCTTTTGTAATCACAGAAAGGTTTTCACAAAAATAACTGCATAACGTTCCTCTCCTCACTTGAAGCAGCAGGACAATCTGAGCAGGAGGAGCCCTGATTTTCATTTAGTCTGGCCCCTGGAAAGGGCTGGCTAGCAACTCAGTGTAGCTTTGCTTTCCATGGCCTCAGTGGGGGCGATATTAGTGCAGCATACCCCTCTTTGCTGTCTGCTAAGGGGCTCAGTGAGCAAATGCAGGAAGGAAGGAAGATGTTGGTCTGGGTTCCTCCACTGGGACTGTTTGTTGTTCCATAAATATTCTGCTAAATACTGTTGAAGGAACATGTTGTAATTTGAAGGCACATTATTTTTATGTTGAGGAGAAATACTAAATCACAGTTATTAAGCCCATCTCCTGTACTTTGGCACTTGTTAGGCCTACTGATGTCACGTGAGAGCAGAAGGGGAGAAGGTTTGTCCTTAGATGGCTGGGCCTCCTGCCACGATGCTGGCTCAGAGGATGCAACTCTGTGAAGGTTAAGTGTGCTTGGGGTGTGGGGGCTTGGGTGGTGCCCTCTCTGGAGAGGCCTGACCCTCTCACCCAAGCACAGCCCAGTTTGAGCTCTGGGAAGGCTGTAGCCAGCTGCCCTCTGAGTCTTACTGGTATCCAGAACCTGACTCTTCCACAGAGACAGAAATAGACCCTCCTGACTCATGTTGACAGAAAGTCTATGGCTGAGTAAGACAGCTGCATCAGGGCACTAAGGCCATTGTTCTCTTCCAGGTAAAAGTCGTGTAATTATCAGTGTTCAGTCATGTAGTTTTATGGCTATGATGAGTCATACAGAGTCTCTGTAAGGAGAAAAATTAACACAGAAAAAATGGCTTATAGATCTCTGTGGAGACAGAGAGAGAGAGAGAGAGAGAGAGAGAGAGAGAGAGAGAGAGAGAGAGAGAGAGACAGACAGAGAATGCTTTGAAGTTTCCCCAGGCATTTAAAAGTATGTTCTCATACCACTTCCCTCCCTTTATCTTCTCAGAGGTAGAAATGCAAACCATTTAGTGTGGAAATCCTACTCAATTCACGTCAAGTTTCTTGTAGCTAAGCACTTTTAGGAGGAGAGAAGACAGTTCTCCAATCCTTATGTTCTGGTCACACTTTTGTTAAAACTTATTATTAAATGACTGATATAGGCAGTGAGGAGCGGTACTTTTAAAAGTGCAGCCGCAGGCCAGTCTGCAGCCGCCAGCCCCTCCGTCTCTGGCGCTGGGTCCTCTCTGTTCCCCCTTGCACACTCCCTTGTCGCACACCAGTCGGGTGCCAGGCCTGTCCAGCCCGCACTATGCCAGCCAGAGGAAGTTCAAAGTTCATCAAATACCTGCTCTTCGGGTTTAACTTCATCTTCTGGCTTGCCAGGATTGCTGTCCTTGGCGTTGGACTACGGCTCCGACTCAACACCCAGACAAAGACCATCTTCATGTAGGACTCTCCTAGTAACTCCAGCTTCTGCATAGGAGTTTACATTCTGATTGGACCCGGGGTCCTCATGGCGGTGGTGGGTTTCTTGGGCTGTTGTGGGCCATCCAGAAGTCACAGTGCATGCTGGGATAGTTCTTTTGCTCCCTCATGGTGATATTTAATATTGAAGTAGCTGCAGCTGCCTGGGGCTTTACCCGAAAGGATGAGGTCATTAAGCCCCGACAGGACTTTTACTTTGACACCTATGCCGAGCTGAAACACAAGGACTAACCCCAAAAGGAAACGCTGAAAGTTATCCACAAAGTGCTAGACTGCTGTGGCATAGCTGGAGTTTATTTCAGACATCTGCGCCAATGACAGCGTTCTCGACAACCTGAAAACCAAGCCCTGCCTTGAGGCCATCAAAGATGTCTTCAACAAGTTCCACATCATCAGTGCGGTGGGCATTGCCATTGCTTGGTCATGATATTTGGCATGATCTTTAGTATGATCTGGTGCTGTGCAATCCGCAGGGACCGAGGAATGATCTAGAGTCAGAATATTTCCCTGAACAGGAAAATCGAAACCTAAAGACTGTTGGCTGTTTTTTTTGGGAGGGGGGGGGACGGGGAGGGATTTGACACTAACATTAGTATTCATTTTGCATTTCTAAACAAAAGTTCTGTGTTTGTCTTTCTAATGATTAATTCAATATTGACATTTGTAGCAGAAGGATTTGGGGGATTGGGTTTGCATTAGTTTTTGTTTTTATTTTTTTCCAGTTATTCATTTCTGTTTGTTAAGCAGAAATCCTGCAATGAAAAGTACTATATTTGCTAAACTCTAGACAAAATATATTGTACATAAAGAGATTTTTTTATCCATAAGTGGATAAAAACATCTTATCAAATTTAATCAGGTTGCAATTTATATTGAGGACAATTTGATACATAATAAAAGATTATCATAATATCCAAGACTGAAAAATAAATGACTGGCATGATGAGCAAAGGGCACTTGAGTTTTTGCTCTATGTTACAATTGGCTTATTTTATGACACACCCATAAAAGAAAGAAAAGTATGTTTCCCACTTTGTAGGTACTTTAGGAATTGTCCTATGGTTGAAAAAAAAAGAGCAAGCAGGGTTTTTTTAGAAAATTAGAAGCAAACGTTGGGACGTATCCTGAGGGAATTCGGCAGTTCTCAAGTATGTCTCAGCACGGCATCTGCCAGTCTTGTGAGGTGTCCACCCACTGACTTCTGTCACCATGTATGACACAGGGTCAGTGCTGGGCCTGACTCAAGCTCTGAAGTTGAGGGAAGCAGATGGAGAATCAGAGCAGGACTGTGCTAGAATGCCAGGGGCACATTTGTAGGGGGTGGGGTGCTACCCCTTCACCTGCACGCAGGAGGGCTGCAACAAAGCTCATGAAAGTTGCCGAGGAAGTGTTTCTTTGGACATGGTCTTTTTTGTCCTCGTTTCCTGCTTAAATCAACTGTTTTATGGGAGAAGGGAAGGGACAGCCTGCAGAAATGCTAGCCAAGAAGGGAGAATAATTGAACAACTTATTGACCTGCCCTAAAACTAGTTGTGTGCATAACTGTGGAAGCCCAAGGCTGCTTTGGGATTATGTAGAATCCCTGAGAGTTCAGTAAATATTCTCCAGAGTTGAAAAGTCACAGGGCTTGCAAAACTTCAAAGGGAAGCAATCCCCAGTTTACCCCCTCTCCACACATAGCAAGGCAAGGAGAGAGTTGAAGAGAAAGCAAATAGCATTTCTACACAAGACGGGTAAGGGTAAGCATCCTCCATGGGTCACGAAGGACACTTTAAGCAAAGACAGGATCTGGGTGCATTGATAGCACCTAGCCTTGTCAGATTTTGCCTGGACTCCAGGAACTAGATAACATAGCAGAAAGAGACAGGTGGGAAGTAAGCTACCATACAGAGGCCAAGGGGATTTGGACTACGCAGCCAAAAGATGTTGCTGTGCTCAGAAAGCTGTCCCTTGCATAGAAGTCTCTAAAAAACTAAAAAATCAATAGGGATGGGTGAAAGGAAAAGTCAGGATTGGCTGTTGTTATGGTTTGTATCTAGTCCCCTCCAAAGCCTCATGTAAATCATGGGGTGGTCAAGCATGTGGCTAGAGGGCCAGGACCAGATAACTGGGGTGGGGCTTGAGGGGCGAGGCCAGAGAGGGAGAAACTGTTAAACTGACAGCAGGCACCTCCACTCCCCACAGCCTGGTGGCCTCTCTTGAAAGTATGGAGCAGATCGTCCTGGACAGGGCAGCGTTCCCAGCCTCTGTTCCAGAGCCTGTAGCATGGGATTGCAGTGTCTCAAGGTTGTGTTATATAATTCAGGCTGCTTTAAACTATAAAACCTCCAGTAACTGTGAGCTAAATAAACCTTTCCTTCCCTAAGCTTGGGTATCAGGTATTTGTCCCAGCAATGAGAGAAGAGTAACTAAGACAGCCATATAAATGGCATCAAAATCATGCTGCAGTAGTGCTTGTAGCACAAAGCTTCCCATCCCTTTTCTACTCTCCCTCCCTCTGCCAAGATTCTGGAGGATTTAGAAGCAACCAAGTGAGTTAGAGAGGGTGCTACCAGGTCAATAAAAGGGCTGTTTATACACATCTTCTTACATTAGGGAGCTGTATGAATTTAGGTCTGGTTTGAAATGGAGAAAAAGAGAGCTTTGAAATACATGACAGACTGAAGTTTGGAATTAGGAAAAATGAACATCTGACACCTGAGAATGAAGTGTTCTGGACATATAGCAGTGGCTGGAAAAGGTGAGAGGCTTGCCTAGATCATAGAGACCAGAGGTCTGATGGAAAAGTCACACAGAAATCAGTGGAAAAGAAGAACATGAGTTTCATGAAGGCCTTCCACAGGCTCCAGCCCACTCAACATTTCATTTACTTGAGCAATGATTGTAAGGATAGAGTCTTTGTTCCCTACGGTTTCATGAAAAATTTAAGGGCTATACAAGCTTGGTATGTACTTTTGGTAAAGCTTGGTAAAGTACTTTTTTAATTTCTACGATTCTTTCTTTTTTCTTTTTTTGGACAAACCTCTATCTCTGATTACCCTACTACACTGGCCATTTTTCCATTGCTGAGACAAAATACCTGGCATAAACAACTTCAGGTATAAGGTTGATTTTGGCTCCTGGTTTCAGTAGTCTCAGGCCATGATCAGTGAGCACCATCACGTTAGGCCTGCGGCATGGCAGGAGAATCACACGCTGTGGAGGGGACTGCTCACGTTATGGCAGCCAGGAAGTAGAAAGAAAGCAGAAAAGCCAGAGAGAAAGAAAAGTTTCAGGGAAAGACACACTCCTGGTAGGCTACATCTTCCAAATGGGTCCTATCTCCTCAAAGCCCATTCAGCTATGAACTTGCCAATGGATTGGTCCATCGATGTCGCTAGTGCTCTTGTGACCCAATCACATCTCCAGGCCACAACTCTGAGCCTCGTCAAACAAATACTTGTGCCTTTGGTGGAACACTTTATATTTAAACCATAACACTTACTTAGTATGCTTTTGGCTTTGGAGAGTTTTTCCCTCTACAGAGAATTTGATATTAAGAATCATATTCATAGTCTAGAATGTAAATTTGTTTTGTAAAGGAGGTGGAGGAAGCCTTTCCTAAAGGGTAGGTTCAATTACTTATGAAGACACCAAACTTGGTTTTGGCCTCATTCTGTCTTTTCCAGTTCTATGACCTTGAACAAATGATCTAACATTTCCATTCCATAATTTCTCTTTTTTAATAACAGGAACACACCTTATGGATTTGCTATGAGATTCAAATGAGTTAATGCATGATTCATGCTGAAGACAGTGCCTGGTCTTAGGAACCCAGGCTGTAACTTCTTGGCTTCCCTCAGAATGGCCTATGATAATTCCCATGTGTCCTTGTGGCCTCTTGCCTCTTTCTTGTTTTCCTGAGGTGTCTTCTGGCCAGAGCACCATTCTTGGCCAAGAGAATTGGTCTGTAGATCTAGATGAACTGGTCTTTGGGATGAGTTCCTGAAGTTATCCCTAGTTCAGGTGTCACAGAAGCTTTGACCCTTGAGTGAGTGAACTATGCCACAGAGCTTCCAGCAGCTGATAAACAATTCTGGTTCCCTTTGTTAAATATCTCAACATAAACTCTGTGATAGAACATGGCTAAAATATATGCTATAACTTAATGATCTTAAATAAGTGTCAATATGACATATTGGTTGATAATGGTAATTACCCCTATGAGTTTGTTTTTATAGCTATGCACGCATTTTCATTCTTGAGAACCCCAAGGAACAAAATGTTATTGGCATCCTCTCCAGAAACAAAGAACAGCTGCATCTGCTTGGGACATTTCCCAAGCTATTCCTTCCTCCTTGTGTGAAGAGTGCTGTTCATTTGTCAATCCAACATAGAAAGAGGACCAGATTCCCACCACCATTCCTAGATTCCCGTTCAATCTCAGACTCCATATTGAGATATTTAACAAAGGGAACAAGAATTGTTTATCAGATGCTGGATGCCCTGTGGCGTATTTCAATCACTCAAGAGTCAAATCTTCACAAGTGCTCAAGTGGGTGTCTTGTGTGAATATCCTTGTATGTCTGTAATCTCACAGAAGTGGATTTCTGTAGAGGCAACATTACCTTCTCTGGCCTTTTCCTGAAGGATGTAGTAGTGATGACGGAGATCTAGTGAGGAAGTGTTCTGGAATGTCCTCCAGCCCTGAAACTTGGTCTAATTCTGATTATTGCACTTATTGATGGAAGGCTCAGATGGTAAAAGTTTTAAGAATATAGGGCAATGGTTTTCAACTGTTTTGGTGTCTACTAGAATCTCTTGGAAAGATTTTGAAACTATCTAGTGTTTATACCTTAATCTTGAAATTCTGATTTAAGTAAATGAGGATAGCTTCTTGACACTTGATAAAGTATCAAAGCTCTTCAGAAATTTCATTCTGATTTAAAGCCAAAAAGCATACTATACTATAAAACAGAGTAGTACTCAGCCAAAAAGGTTGAATGTGAGGCATTCACAGGAAAATGGATCTGCCTTAGAAAAAAGGCTAAGGGAAATAAACCAGATGCAGAAGGTTAAATATTGTATGGGTTCTCATATATGAGAAACCCAAAGTGTAAATAATTCAGGAGCAAAATAAAAGATAGATGATAAGAAAAGGGGAGATAAATTTTGTGGAGATGGGAAGGGACCCTAGGGATGGGAGCGAGAGGAGGGAGGCAAAAGGAAGGGGAAGAAATATGATCAAGAGGCAATGTGTATGTACACCAGTTCTCCATAAGGAATACTTATTATGCTTGCAAACATATACTAACAAAAAGGGACAGTAAATAAAATCAAGACTAGAATATTCTTTTCTGAATTTCTCATCCAGAAAGTTTGATGAGAACATAGCCTTAGACTCAGTACCATGAGATTTTTGAATTTTGGTTCATTTACTCATTAACAGGAACCTTGAATGAATTGTTAAAATTCTGAACTTCCTTGCTTGTAAATGTGAAATTACACTTACCCGAGAGCATTTTGTGGAAAATTAAGCATCAGGACTTATATCTGTTTTCCCTATTTTATTTATTTTATAATTTAATAACTTGAGGATAGGGATCAGATAACACAAGCAAAATCAAATTAAATAACTACTGTGTCCTGGGTCTTACACTGGACAAAGCAAGGACAATATATTACCTTACTTAAAGCCCATAAAAGAGCTAAATGTGAGATAAAGAAAAGTGCTGTCTGATGAAGACAGTAAGCAGATAATCTAACCTCTATACCCACGGTCTCACAGATTATGAGAAAGCCAGTGTTATGGTTTATATCTAGTTGTCTCCCCAAAGCCTCATGCAATCATGGGGTGGGGACTTCTAGAGTTTGAGACTTGAGTCATGATCCACTGAGATTATGTGTTTTAGTACTGATGGGACTATGAGTCTGAGTACTGCTGGGATTACTTGACTCTTGATCCACTGGGATTATGTGCTTTAGGACTGATGGGGTTATCGGTCTGAGTATGGCTGGGATTATTGGTGTGGCCTAAGGTGGATAGGCTAAGGCAGAGAGCCTGAATGTAATATAAAGAGGGACAGAGAGACAGACGGTGGTTGTTGCTCTCTGCACCCTGGTTGGTCTGTTGCCTCTGTCGCGATTGTTGCTGTTCCGCCGCCATCAACTGGATGCTCTCTGCTCTGTTCCACTCAGCCTTGGGCTAGCCGAATATGGACTGAAACCTCCAGCAACTGTGAGCTAAACAAACCTTTCCTTCTTTTATTTTGAATGTCAGGTATTTGTCCCAGCAATGAGTAAAAAAAGTAACTAAGACAGCCAGTATTCAAACACAGGCATTTCTGATTTCAGAGTTCATTATCTTAAGTGATATACTATGGTGTCTCCCTATGTTGTGTTGAATTGCTATATTCTTAACCCCAAGCCTGATTTCTACCATATCGAAGGCACTCAATAAATAGTAAAGAAATTGATATAAATGATACGATATAAATGAACAAATGAATGAAATACCTAGCTCATGGCAGGCAACCAGTTAATAATAGCTCTCGTCCTATTAATCAAGTCTCTCCACAAATGTTTGTTTTCAACACAAGCAATACACAATAAGAAAAATTAAAATGTGCCCAATATTATTGGCACAGCAAGATAAGAAACTATACTAGCAATTGATCAACTCCATTATTTCATCTACTATTAGGCAGGCTATGATTTTAACTTGAAGCTTGTGGACAGCTCCAGAGAAGCAAGTATCTTGTTGATTTTTAAATTACTATTTGGATACTAGCTGTCAGAATGTTTTATGTGTTCCTCCTGGTGCTCTGAACACAGATGTCCTAAAATTCTGAGAGCTGTTTTTCATGCATTAGAGCAGCTTGTAGTAACACACCTGCAGAACCTGTGGCATCAGCCAGGCCAAGTCCAGGATTTGGTCACCCCTCACCAGCCTCAAGGCTCTAGGGCCAATTCCTGCAACCAAGTATTCATGTCCGAAAATTTGGGACCCTATGATCAGAGACTCAGGGTAAACATAATTCATTGACTAAACAACACTTTAGGGAATATTTTATTAGTGCATATTTATAATACAGTATGATGCTATTCTTTTTGGGAAACTGGTACGTACATATAACACATCTTGACATTTTTAATCCCATCACCCGCCTTTCAAAGGTTCCTTTCCAATCTCTAAGAAGCTACTTCCTAGTTTCCTATCTTGGTTTGTTTGTTTATTTATTTAATTATTTATTTATATTTTCAGCTTTCCATATAGGAGAAAATATGCAATTTTCACATGTCTGGCTTATCTTTCACAGCAGGGTAATCTCAAATCTCATCTGTTTTTGGGAAAATGATATGCTTCCATTATTTTTTTGTTGAATAATATTCTTTACTCACTTGTTTCTTGACAGGTACCTAGGGTATTTCCACAGTTAGCTATTGAGACTTGTACTGCTATAGATGTGGGCATGCACGTTTCAGTATAACAATGAATTCCACTCCTTCAGGAATATACCCAGGAGACAAATTGCTGGTCCAAATGGCATTTCTGTTTTTAGTTCTTTGAGGAATCGCCATACTGACTTTTGTGATGGTTCTATTTGCACCAGCCATGTAGGAAACTTCCTGTTTCCTTGCAGTCCCACTAATATCCATTTTTCTCATTCTTCATGATTTCATTTAACAAATATTTATAGTATGCCAAGGATTTCATTCCAAGTGAAATGAATAATATGCATAAGGTTCTTGATCTCATGGGACTTCAAAATTTTCAAAGAGAAACATAAATAAAATAATTTACGTACAAATTAAAATCATTTTACTAGAAAGAAGATATGATGCTATTTTCGAAGTCTGATAACAATTAATAATGACTATCCCTACTTGCCAAACAGAACACTCTTTCTTCTTTTTAATACGACTGTCTTCTCAGTTAGATCTCTACCACTCCCAAATAATCACCCCAGGGATGGCTGCTGGTTGGCTTAAGTCACATTCAATTTCCCCTTAGTTTAGAGTTGCCAAGGAGCCTGAACAGTCCCATCAGGACTTTGGTATGCAGTGTCGGTATCAAAATTTTTTTCTTGTTCTTCCTCTAAAAGTTACAAGGTGATATTGCAAAGCCAGAAACCACTGGGGGCATTTCAATAGCAGGCCAGAGTCAGGTGAGTGATGAAGCTGCTCTAAGGAGAAGGATGCAGCTGGATGAATCCCATAGAGAGGTAAGCTGACACTGAGGCATGCTATATTTGACTTTGAGTTATAAAAGTAAATGTATTTCCTTGCTGATTAAGACAATTTGAATAAGGTCTCTGTCTACTGACACCAAAGAATTCTCTAACAAATGCAGAGTGGGATGCACTATAATACAAACTAAAATGTGGGCATGTCCGAACAGAAGGAACGAGGTAGAAAAAAGGGATCTATTTGGGCTTACGTCATGAACCTACAAGACACACCAAAAAAATGGTAGGAAAAAGTCAAGCATTGTGAATTTACAGGAAGGCCTTACCGTACAGGAACAATGCTAAAGTGAAATGGCCTGCATGAAAGCAGAAAAGTAAAAAATACAGCCTTACTCAGTAAGAACATTTGTTGGTGTGGACTATAAATTGAAGTGACCAGACTCTAGAAGTCTGTGAACCCAAATGCCCTCTTCCAAGGTAAGGTTTGTACAAGAAAAAACAGGAGGTATGACTGGAGCAAAAGACAAGCCTAATGCTTCCGATACTCCTAAATATTTTCTACTAAACAGTTCCACTTGACAAAGCAAACTAGAGCAGCTGTGTTGGAACGTGAAGACAGGGAGAAAGCCATCATGCTCCAAGCTATTGTCAGAAACTTTTCAGAAACAGCGACCAAGATAAAAGTAGCAAGCACTGCACTGAGGCCTTCAGGGATGATAATAGAATGCAGGCCTGTTGTTAAACAGTAGAAATTCTTAAGCTCTAGAGGCAGGCTCTCATAACCAATATGAATGACTAGTCAAATATCTTGATCAGAACTGTGCTCGCAAAGGAACTATATTGCTAAAGAAATCTCAATCCTGGCTAACCACGATCTCTGACTGTGTGAGCTGACAGGAATCTCAGCCCTTGGAAATCTGATGGAAAAAGAAGCTTTCCCAGACTTGGTTATGGAGGTCAATGAAAGAAAAGTTGCCTCCCAGAGAAGAAAACCAGAAGCTGCCAGATTAATTGTCAGAAATATCTCCTGTCATCAACTCTAGCACACCAGAGTGCTGAAAGAAAAGAGAATCTTCAGCATCAGTTTTTCCAATTCAGTGTCTCTAGTTCCAATTCATGCTAACTAGACTGCTTAAGGAATGGTCTCATTCTCTATACTAATAGTCATTGTACACAAATTGTGTCTTGATTATAAGGACATCCAATGTGTGTGTGTGTGTGTGTGTGTGTGTGTGTGTGTCTCCCATTCTTTTTCTTCTATTGTGTACTAAATGCAGTGGTTGTTATGGTTTGTGTCTAGTTGTCCCCCAAAAGCCTCATGCAGTCCTGGGGTGGACTTCTAGAGTTTATGATTATCTCATGATCCACTGAGATTTTGGGTGTGAGCGCTGCTAGTGTTATGGGTCTGAGTACTGCACTCAGCCTGGAGTGGATAGCCTGAAAGGTTGCTCTCTGCCTTGGAGCCAGCTGAGTATGGACTGAAACTCCAGTAACTGTGAGCTAAATAAACCTTTCCTTCCCTCATTCTGAGTGTTGGGTATTTACCCCAGCAATGAGAGAAGAGTACCTGAGACATGGTGCTTATTAACTTTGCTTTAGCCATGAAGAACTACATCCATACTGAAATAAATTCCATACTAAATAAATTTGCTCAGCCATGAAAAGCTACATCCATACTGAAATAAAAATTGGATGATACTTCGGTTATTTAGAGAGAGTGAATATAATTTATGCAAGCATGAAACTTGGGGGAAGATAAGTATGTATCTCTTGAATAGTAAAGAAAGTACACTTTCTATATTATTGTCAAATTGACAAAATGAGTTAATATATTATAGGAAGTGAAAGCTAGGTTTCTCATCATCAGAGAGAGGAGTTAAAAATTACAGGAGTAAAGGGTAGAATAGATACTGTGATGTTGGATTAGAACTGGAGATATGAACATGAGCTAGTGGCTTTTAACAGAGATAGATGCAGAAACAGATGTTGAGATCTGCATGTGTGTTCACACTTACATTTCCTAGCTCTTTCCCAGAAAAAGCCTAGAAATAATGCTGTATTCATTTCCCATTGCTGGGATGAAATATCGCACACCTGTAATCTAAAAGAAAAGAGGTTTATTTTGTCTCATAGAAGGTTCAGACCGTGGTTAGCTGGATCCAAGCTAACCATGGTAAATGGCATGGTAGAAAGAGAAGCAGAGAAACCTGCTCAATCCATAGTGGCCACGAAGCAGAAAGAGAATAGGGGAGACAGGAATAAGACTGTGCCCTTCCAGGCGATTCCCCACCCGGACAGCTTTCTCTCACCAGGACCCATCTCCCAGCAGTGCACCTGTCATGAACCCATCCCTTGTGGACATCATGCTCCCACAACACAAGCTTCCTGAGCTCCCACCTCTGAGCATGAGATTTTTGGGGAACATTTTAGATTTAAACCATGATAGAGGTCCATTACCAATGAGTAAGCCTCTGGCCCAGATTTTGGTGTTTGAACATCTTTCTCTGATAAAATTTGCTAGGCTTCTATAGAGATATCACTGACTATAGATCTAAGACAAGGAAAATGCAGATGGAATAGAACATCTTGTGATGCCAGAAAGAAAGAGTTATTCAAAAGTACACAGAAATATGTTGGGGATATGTCACAACAGATATAGGAAGGTACTTGACGCAACTCCGAATAAGCTAACCTGGGACAACTTAAGTAATAAAGCAAGTACTGCCACTAATGAGTTATAATCAATAAAGTTATAATCCTTAGAAATTGTACTGAAATAAAACACTGGGCGGGGGGCACAGCACAACTCTAACAAACGTAACAGTAATAATGAAGTCAAAAAAGCATTATTTGGAAAACGCCAAAATAATTGTCTCTGGCAAGGTTTACCAATAAATGCTACAATCAGTGGACAAGTGGTATGAAAAATGATGCTATTGCTTGTGTCTAGATGTGCCCCAAAAGCCTCATGTGGCCATTGGAGGGGCTTTTCAAAGGTGGCTGGATCTACAGTGTGTGATGCTGGGATCAATAACATGTGATCACTTAATTAGTCCACTGAGTGGTTTGGCGTAGTCCTGGGTAGGGGAAGGGGGCCTCACACTGGGGGTGAATCAACCTCCCCTGAGGGTATGCAGCCTAGAAAGAAGACATAAGGGACCGAAAGAGCGTCACTTGTCACTTGTTGCTTGCTGTTTGCTCCCGTCTGCCTGCTTGCTCTATGATGGCCCTCTGCGGTGCTACTCTTCTTTTCAGCAAGCTAACTATGGACTGAAGCCTCTACAAACTGTGAGCTATGATAAAGTGTTCCTCCTTTATCACTGGGTGTTAGGGATTTGTCTCAGCATCCAGAAAAATAACTAAAGCACATGATACATAATCTTAAAATATCTAACCACAAGTTTCATGTCAATTACAAAGGAAAACCAGCAACTTTACAACAGAGGAACATAGTAGGCACCCTCTTAATTCAGTGAACAAAGTTACAGATATGATGGTCCACATCATCACCATGCATCTTTGCTAATGATGTTTAAAGATAGACACAACGTCACTTTGTGGTATTTGCTCCTAAAATGTATAACCTGAGGTTAAATCATGAATAAACGTCTGGTGAACCCAAACTGAGGGCTATTCTGAAAAATAATTGACAAACACTCTTTGAAAATGTCAAGGTCATGAAAGACAAAGAAAAACTATACTAAATTAATGAAAACTAAGAGGACAAAAACAAATTTAGAGTGTGACCCTGGAGTAGGTCCTCAATTAAAATAAAAGGAAAATTGGTGATATCTGAATAAAAGTCTATAACTTAGATGATAGCATTGAATCAGAGAAAATTTATTGATTTTAATCATTGTTTGAAGATCATATTAGATAAGACATATGGAAAATTTGAGTCGAAGTTACAGGAAGCATTCGTACCATTTTTGCATTGTGTTTCTGAAATCATTTCAAGATGAAAAATTTTTCACAATTAGATTAAAAGATGTCCAAAAAAATATTCAGCCTTTAAAGTGTTTCCAGGGTCATCCCTTCTTTAAAAGCCATCTATCCTTTTATCTACTGTAACTCTGTACTTATTTTTTTTTTCTTGATACAATAGCTTGCAGTATGACTCAGAGGTTTAGAAACTGGAAACCTAAGATAAGTCAGCCTTCAATTTTTAAAACAATTTTGCCTGGTACAAAAGATTTCCTCTCCTACTGAATCTAATTTTCATAGCTCCTCCTTATTTTTTATTGTCTCCAACATCAGGCTGGAAGTACTCATTTAACTATTAATGTTTTCTTTTCTTTCTTTTTAAAAAGTAGTTTAAACACATTTAACAAATCTTGCAATCTTGTGTGACAACTTAAGCAAATATATTTCCATAGATTATTTGATTTAGGCTCTGTTCATCTTTGCTGATT
>PVKN010002087.1:0-45081 GCA_004027915.1 Capromys pilorides
CATAAGATTCTCACTCCAAAATCAAACCCAAACGATTACTATACTTAAATTCAAAGGCAAGTCTAGTATTGGCAATGATTTGACTAGCATGGTGTAGTCACAGTCTTGGAATATTTGTACAAATTAGATATGATGGTAACCTTCAAGATTATATTATTACTGATTAGCATGAATTCAGGAATGCAACAAACTATGTTTAAGTATGTATTTTGCTTTTTGGACTTAAGGGAGAGGCTTACACAAAGTCAAAATCTGAAATTTGGTATACCCGATGCATACTATGCACCATTTCATAAAAAGTTGTCTACCAAAACAAAAGAATAAGCCAGGAAAGAAGAAAACATGGGATTCAGGAAATGGGATTTCCACCTTACGAGAGGGATGAAGAGAATCTCAAATGATGGTAAAAGAAGATTTTAGATCTGCAGCTGTGCTCAGGGTAGATGGCCCCCATTCTGGAGTGGAACAGATTCAATGGACCCAACAAACAGCCCCAGGAAGTTGCACATGATACAATGCCACACGTATTTGAACTATTGAGGGGACCAAGGTCTGTTCTATTCATAGTAAGTATTTAGAAAACTGTCAAATACAAAGTATATGAGCCTCTTATAGCTATTCCTACAGCGGGGGCAACTAGCCATTGCATCAGGGGCTGGCACCTTCCGCTACTTTCAGCGTGGGATGGAGCTCTCCATCGCAGGCCATGTGATATGGTGTCCTGAGTGGCAGCCTATGGATTTGATAATGCAATCTAAAAGCTCGAAGGAATAAATTCACGTGGAATAAATTTTACAAATGAGAAACCAGACACAAAAAGCCAAGAAAATAAATCAATATACTTCTCTTTTATGGGAGACACTGAAGAATGGTTTATTCTTGCAGCCCATCTGCAGAAGCCTCGAGTGTGAAATAAGAATCCCTGTTGAGCAACCTGCCCTGCAACCTGCCATGTGCCCCCCCTGGTAGCTTTTTATGAAGCAGTAATCACGGCTGGTAGGACATCCTTTTGTGATGCTTTACAGCTTTCCTTTTCCTCCATCCTCACTGCATTTCAAATAAAGTACAAATACTATGCCAGAGAGACCTGCTTGGCAAGCACAATGTCCTGAGTTTGATCCCTGGTAACAAAAAGAAAAATATATAAATAGTTTAACTTTTGCTAAAGGGTCTATGTTTTAGAGAATCTTGGCTATGATTAAAACTAAGCAAACAATAAAAACAGATTAACTTCAAGGAAAACTGAAAGTAGTGCAATAAAAGGGAATTAATAATAATGTCATGCATGGCTCAGCCCTTAATAGCATTTAGTCTTAGCATAAATACTAAATCTCCGCCAAAGTTGAGACACAGCTACGCTGGAAGGGTGGGGTGGATGAGGGAGACACTGGTATGTATGTCATGGGGAAGGGGAGCTAAATCCATGTCTTCTCTAACAAGAAGTCAATTAGGCTAAGAAGTCTGAAAAAGGAAAAAAAGAAAACTAATAGAACTGCAAATGATTGTTCTGTTGGGAAAGGAATGACGGGGACTAAAGATAATTCTTTTTGAAGTCCTACTGAAACCATTAGGCCTACTGAAGCCCTACTCTTCAACCATTTATATTTTTAACATTTTAAGAGCCACATTTCAAGTTCTATAAAAGGCATTTAGTTTTATTGTTATAAGCTTTAAAATCAAATTAAGGCACATGTTTAGATTTTGAATAAATATCCGGTTTTTGGAAGTGATTATACAATTTATATTCCCCCTAGCAATGGATAAGAGTTCTAGGTCCTCCACATCTTTGGCAACATTTATTGTCCATTTCTTTATTTGCTATTTCCTACTGTCTTTTTTCTTTATGTCATTCTTGTTGGTATATGGTGGTATATTGTTGTGGTTTTAATTTGTGTTTTGCCAGATGAACAGTGAGGTTAAGCACTTTGTCTTGGATTTCATGGTCTTTCTGATCATTCATACATCTGTTTTTTGTTTTTTTTTTTTTTTTTCATCAGTACTGAAGGTTAAACTCAAGGCCTTTATACCGATCTGTATCCCCATCATTTCTTTTTATTTTGCATTCAGAAACAAATTCTTGCTAAGTAGCTAAATTGCTCCAGCTGCGTTCACGCTTACCATGTTCCTACCTCAGCCTTCCAGAATACTGGAATTACAGGTGTGCATGATCACACCCAGCTTATGTACTCTATCATTTGTTTAATTAATTTGTAGACATTTTATGTGTGTTTGAAACTATTAGTCAGTTTTTTTGGTGTTCCAAATCTTTTCTCCCAGCCTGTGAATTAAATATTTTCTAACTGCTTACTTATAATTAACAAAGTTCTTTAATTTTGCTGAAATCTAATTTATCAATTTTTTCCTTCAAGGATTACAATTTTGCATCCTCAGTTGTCTTGGCTCTGCTTGTTCTCTCTCTCTCTGTCTTGGGTGTTTAGTTGTCCATCCTGCCACATTACAGTGCAGTAATAGGGGCCTCATCAGATGCAGCTCTTTGAAATAAGTTAGAGCTCCTCCTCATACCCAGCAAGTGGGGATGAAACAGGGTACCAGACCAGAAGGCAGAGCTGTAAAGCCACTTAGTAAGAAGTCTACTAGTACACTCATCCATTTCACCCTGTAACTCAGCAGATCCCCAGTAGGTGTTTACCCAAGAGAAAGAAAGACATGTTCCCAAAGGACCTGTAGCTGCTCTATTAACAACAACCAACAACTAAAAGCAACTGGGGAGGCCATATGGAAAAGCCTACCGTGACATACTCATTCAGTGAAAGGAGTAAACTCAGTGATCGAAAGGAGGAAACTGCTGGCACACATTTCTGGGTGGATGGATGGATGGATGGATGGAGAACTGTGCTGAACAAAAGAAGCTAGATGCAGAAAGTGCACAGCATGTACATGCAATTATGTAACACTTGGAGAGAGGTGAAATTAACCTATAGTGATGGCAAATCAGGCCAATGGTTACATAGGTGATATGATTGACTAGGAAGGGGGTCCAGGAAACTTTTTGGAATAACAGAAATGATATCTATTCTCTAAAACTGATATTTGAGAGTCCTTTGTGCAAGTGAGCCCTGAAAACAATATTACTCCAGAGAACAAACGTGTTGAGCAAGAGGTTTTGTTCATGTATGTCCAACCCTGCTTGAAAGTGCAGCTCCCATTGGCCGCACCTGAGAGATTGGGAGGCAGGTTGTCTGCAGCCATGCCAGGCAGGGATCTGCATTTTTAATAAACAGCTCAGGCTATTCTGGCATGGGACCCAAGTCAGAGGATGTGTACACTGTACTAGCTCGCTCTCATTCTCGTTCAAACACTGGCTTCTCACGGCAGCATTCTAGAGCAGGAAGAACCTCAGGATAAATCACTCATCTCACAAACAGAGGGAGGAGAGGGACAGCTTTTCTGTCTCTGCATGTTGGGCCCAGGTGTTACCAGCCCATTGACTTTTTATATATCCTTCTGTGGAGCCTTCCTGGTGGTACTGAAGAAAGCCCAGGTGTGTACACTATAGCCTAGGACTGGGCTGCAGACAGCTGGGAAAGCCATGGCTGCCTCCTCCCTGTTGCTCATGGCCTGGCCTGACCCTGGGTGCACTGGCCTGACCCTGGGTGCACGCTCCACTGAGCATCAGCTTGGCTGGG
The DNA here is from genome assembly GCA_004027915.1 of Capromys pilorides. NCBI lineage: Eukaryota > Metazoa > Chordata > Mammalia > Rodentia > Capromyidae > Capromys > Capromys pilorides. The sequence continues at coordinate 3,648 of PVKN010002087.1, forward strand.
AACCAGGCAGGCCTCGGGAGATGGAATCTACGGTGTGTTTGGGGAGTCCAAGATGCCTAGGGATTCCACGCCTGCCTGTGCTTTGGCTTTAGCCTGAGACTCAGCTTTCTTGCCAACAGTTTACATACGGCTTTTCTCCAAGCTTCCTCTGCAAAAGTTCATCCACCTTTTCGGAAACTTATGGCAAAGAACAGTGAGGGGGGCAGGGCTGTGGAGCCCTGTGTCTGTCTGTGGGCATCGTGAGAATGGAAGTGTTTGTGAGCCCCAGATGTGCGCTGAGAGCCAGGGAGCCAGATGCCGCTTGCACCCGGAACCCTAGGGCCACTCTTGGCATCAGATGCAAGGCTTCCACCTGCCGCTGGAGACAGCTGGGCTCTGCAGCCTGCAGTTATTAAGCTACCTGCCAATTCCTGCAGCCAAGCCAAATTAGAAGCCAAACACAGGTGAGGGCAGAGGAACTTGAAAGCTGTCTTTATTCTGAGGGCTTCTTGTGTGTCAGGGACGCAACCTCATGGCTTCTCAGGACCAGGATGGCACCCAGGATGGAGCTGCACAGGCGCAGAACCATGTGTGAGGGAACAGGGTGCATTAGGCTGGGCACGGCCAACCTTAGAATAGGAAGAGGAACAGTTGTGAAGCTTTCACTACGCGACAGGTGTCCTGCTCACTGTGTTCCACTCACCATTCCTGGGCTCTGTGGCAGCTCTACAGGGAGGCCTTGTTCCATTTTCTAGATGACAATTAGGCTTAGCGAGGCTAATGACCCCAAATCCATGCAGCATCAGCAAGGGACCAAGAATCTGTCTACCTTTAGGGTGCCATGCCTCTCCGCATTCTCATGACCTCTTGTCATGAAGAGCCTTAGATGTGATTTCTGGAAGCTGAGAAGGAGCAGCAGTTGGTGCAGAAATTCCTGAGGGAGAATGGGCCAGAGATCTAGATCTGTCTCAGGTTGAATCCCTGTGACAGGACAGGGCTAGAGGATGTCTCAAATAGTGGTAGTGCCTCAAAATCCCTGGCGAATGACTTCCACCGTCATTGTCACCACCAGCATTATCATCATCATTGCCTCTGTGCTGACCAATTGGGCAACAATGAAACCCTTGTCCACCTCTTCTTAGTGCTGAAACTGACATCCCCTTGGAAAGCAGATGATAACCACGGAGTCCACTCTTCAGCTGGACCAATGGGAGCTCAGTGCTGAGCTGCCTTTGGGCTTCAGAGCTCCTGGCTGCCCTTCTTAGTGATGAAGTGGGGCTCATAGAGCAAGCTCCCCAGCTTGGTCTATAAGGGGCCTGCCAAATACATGAGCATATGAGTATTCACGCAGGTGATGGAGGAAGAGGCCAGGCCAGGAGGATTACTGAGCATTTGAACTCAGCCACAGAACAGTAAATATTTATTCAAGAAGCTGCCCAAAGGAGCTGACATTTTTATAGTCAACAAATAAAATGGAGCTCCTCCCAGTCCCCCCTTAGTCAAAGGCCCTTTCTCTGCACAGTTGCCAAGGTACATTTCTGTCATTTGTGCCCGAGGAGAAGAGGAGGAGCTGGTGGGAAATGTCCACAGGGGCCTGCTTGACGTCACTCTACTTCACCTTTAGAGGGACCAGGGAGCCCAGGTTGCAGAGGTGGGACACTGGGGAAGCAGCCAGCCGGCCTGGCAGGTGTCAGAGTCCTTGGGGCATAGCAGAGCTTGGTACCAGTGCCCTCAAAGACAACAGATAACACCTCCCACACCCAGCCTCCTCCTCTGGTGGCTCTTTGATTGCCCCTGAAGCTTGGTACCCCATTCATGGGTGAGGGCACTGAGGCCCCCAAAAGAGAAATAGTTCTCCAAGGTAAACAGCAAGAGGATGGTGATGTCTGCCCAGCTCTTCTGTGCCTGAGCAAAGGAGAACATCAGTACCTACCTTGCTACTAAGCTGGAAAGAAGAGCTCATCGTGTGCTGGGCAGCTGTCCCTGCCCTCTGAGCCTCACCTGGCAGCAGCGCTCCTGCTTTGGCACTTTGCTCCAATGGGTCGCTGCACCTGGAATCCTTCCCTCCCCCGCACTTTGGAAACAGTGTGCAAGATGCAAAGCATTGCTCTCCTGTCACCTTTGCAGGAAATCTTACCAGCCTCCTCTCCACTCACACTCCACATTCGAGGAGGCAGAAATCACTGCTGTTTCCGCAGAGCCCCCGAACACAGGCTGCCACCTGGTCTGTGGCACTGGTGTGGTTTGGCCCTGCCTGGATCATCCCATTAGTACTTGTCTCTTCGTCCTTCCTGACCAAGTGTTCCAGCCAAATGTTCATCCATCTCCATTGCCCCAAAGGTGAGGAAGGTGCATGGTACTTGGCAGGTGCCCAGTCAGGGCTTGTGGAATTGAATTAAAACAATCCAGGACATACAGCTTAGAAACCAGAGCTGTTAAGTCAGCCAGACCCCAGGCAGATCCTGAGACAGTCAAGAACTAACTGAGTGCTGTCCCCATGAACTCAGCCACCCACCCAGCTCTCTGCTCACCTGTACATCCAACACCCACACACCCAGCTACTACTTTAAGTCTGGCCAGGAAGGTGACAGTGAGGGGCACACAGCCCTGCCCATTGCCTGGGATTCTGGGACAGGCCAGTATATGATCGAAGAGCCTGGGAGGCTTTTGCCCTGTCAGACAGGTCTGAGGGCTGTGACTTTGGGCTTTACAGGAGGCTGGCAGCAATTCTCTGGTTTGGCCCCAAGGCAGAGCTGTATTATAAGCTGTTGTTCATGGTGGCTCTTCCCCTTCTGGGTATGTGGTGGGATAGGAGGTCCTGGTCCCTTGGGGTTGGGTAATCTGTGGAGCTGGTGCCAGACAGAAATGGTGTGGATACCTTTGAGTTGAGTATACAACTGGCGTTTTTCATTGCTTGCTTGCGTCCCTTGGGGTTATTTTCCACAGTGGGCAGTTCTGTACCTCAAGCTAATTGAGGGCCACTTTGGGGTGGCCCTGCTGCCTTCCACAAGGCCTCTAAGTCTGAGTATCTGAGGCCATGTCTCAGACAGCAGAAAGGGGTAAGGCCATGCATGTTCAGCAGTGTGTCTGTAGGTAGCTAACTCTGGGGTGCTAGTGTTCACATATTTTAGCCTGATCTTTGCCATGCGGTCATACTTAGCACCATAACACCTGGGAAATGTAGTTTCTAGTGAGGCAGGTGTGTGCCCAGTTTAAATTGATCCGGGGTTCTCATTAAAGTGGAAAAGGGCAACAGAAACCAGGCACAATCAGGGCTTTTGATCTTCCTCATAACCTGTGTACTCTGAGTAAATGTCAGCTCCGGATGGGCGCTGGCTGCCCACAGCCTATGCACGGGCTGGATCTGTGGGCCTTCTCTCCTTTCACCTTCCAGTGCTGGGTGGCCTTGGACAGAACACTTGCCTTTACAGAGCTTCCTTTCTTTTATCTGGAAAATAATGGTTTAGAGCAGTTGATTACGTAAGTTCCTTCCAGTACTGACCTGTGACAGCCACGGTCATGGGAAAGCCCTCTACTTCACTGAGTTTCAATTTCTTCATCCAGAAAAATAGAGATAAAACAGTTCTTACCTCAGAGGGTTGTTGTGAAATCAGCTAGGGTCATGCCTGACATAGATGAAATAATAAGTGTTGGCTATGATCGAAATAATATAACTTTTACTTATCTGTGTGCTCGCCTTTGTACTGAGGCCTCACACAGGACCAGCAAAGATTTTGCACAAGTTCTGTCATCATCTCCCTTCTGCAAGGAGGTATCACTTGGCCAGGGGTATCACTGGATGTCATGAGAGCTAGGACAATGTTTTAGTTTTTGACAAATATTTCAATTTTTTGAGGTTTTTTTTTTTTTTTTTTTTTTTTAACTAATCTACCAAGACACTCTTTAGTAGGAGCCAAGGTGTGGCCTCCAGGTTCTTCTCTTCAGAATGTTCCAGAAGCCCCTACCAGCCAATCCAGAGTGGTAATCTCTCCCCCAGGAAGCCTTTGTTCAAACCCAAGCATGCTGAAGCAAAAGTAGCATACACATTCTGGGATGGTTCTTACTACGCTGCCTCATAATTTTCTTTGGCTTGTGGGTGCCCCAGTTAGATGGCTCCGTGTCCACCACTCCATCCCTAAGAAGGGCATCCAGGAGCTCTGTGCCAAAGGCAGCTCAGCAGGAAGGACCACCTTGAGCTCCCTTTGGCCTACCTAAAGGGTGTACACCACAATTAATGTTTATTTCCCAGGGAGATGGTAGCACAAGAAGTGATAGACACAGGCCTCATGGTTGTCAAGTTCGTCAGCACAGAGTTCCAAGAGGCAAGAACTCTAATTTGTCTTTTTATCTCTAAGCTCAAAGCCCAAAATCCCATAGATACTTAAAAAATGAATTCTAGGTACTATGGTTGGCAAGTAGGGGAGTGATTTGGGGGATGAATGCCAGGCTGTGGGAGCGCTTTGCAGGATTCCATGTTCCCTGCTTTTGAAGCTATCCCAGGAGCTGTAGGATGGGTTTCCCTGGCCACATTTTCCATCCAGGTAGCTGAGGACCTGCAAATGAGTTGAGGTAGCCAGAACATGTTAGGGGAACAATATAAGAGGATGTGAGGACTTGCCAGACTCCTCTGAGGATCTGTCCTGCCCAGGACCCAGATGTCTGCCTGGAGCTCAAGCTCCAGGCTGCAGGGCAGCGTCCAGCTTAGCAACTAATGGACCTGTAGGAGCTTAGGCACCTGCTTTCTGCACTCCAAGATAGGTGCTCAGCATCGCCTTGGTGACAGAGTGGAAAGCAGGGGCTGGGGTGAGGGGGGCTGCCATCTGTCTGGTCAGCCCAGGAAGCTGCTCACTGCTGGAGCTCAGGCGGGCAGAGGTGGAGACAGTGAGCACACTGTCCCAGGAGGCCTCTGGCCTGGCTCTGTAGACTGCTTCCAGACACAGTGCAGGTGTGGCAGCTTGAGACCCATGCTGTCTCCAGGGCTCTCCTGTTGGCCAGATGTGACACTATGCTTTTGTCTGTAAAGTGCCATTACCAAATGAGCAAGGAACATGTCATGTGAGAGCCCCAGAAAGGTCTGCGTGAGCCTCCCAGTGTCCCTTACCCTATCACAAGCCATAAAATGCCAGAACCAGGAAGAAGCTGGGAGGGCCACTGTACTGAGAAGGCCTCTAAGCTGCCCAGTCTGGTATTGCAGGCCTTCTCAAGGTGAGGAACCTGACACTCAGGAAAGCTGAGTGACCTCCAGAGGCCAAGTGGCTTAGAAACTAGGCCGTGCGGCGTTAGCTTTGGGGCTTGTGTCACTGTCCCTAAAGACCTCTGCGGTAGGGGCCTTTTCTTCTAATAAATCTTTGATGCTCCATTAGACACATAATCTACTGGGCAAGGGTCACTTAGGAATAATGAATATTTTTAAAAATTGAAATATTTGTCAAAAATTGAAACATTGTTCTACCTCTTATGACATCCAGTGATGCCACTGGCCAAGGTGCTAAGGATTTAGGTAGAGCAAGCCAAAGCCTTGCTAATATAGCACAGACCCCGTGAAACAAAATTCATAGAAAGCCACTGGCGTAGACTGAGCTTTTGCCCTGGGCTGAACAGAGCAGACTGAGGCGACATCTCTTGTGCTGAAGCTCCACATCCCACGCCAAACCATGGTGTTCATTTGAGCTCCAAGAAATAAAGACAAAGAACTAATAGCAAAATCTTTAAGCAGGCCAGTTTTACCCAGCGTGATAAGGAAATCTCCTGTATTTTAACCTTTACAAGGAAAGTAACATGACCAATCTGGTCTTTTTTTTTTTTTTTTTTTTTTTTTTTTTTTTTTTTTGGTTGCTACTAGTTGTTTCTGCTCTCTTAAGCTTGCCTCTGGGTATAAAGCCAACCTCTTCAGGTCAACTCATCCATACAAAACAGAAAGAGGTGTTGTCAGATTCTGGAATCACAAAAAGAACTCAGTGAAGATTTTACATCTATATTTATTATCCTCGTGGCTTGTGAGAATGTCAACCTCCAGGACCTTGCATTTGGAGATGAGCCCCAAGCTGCTGACAGCGGCAACAGAGAGTTGTAGTGGTGAGCTGGTGCCCCCCACACTGGGCTCCTTGCAGGGGTAGTAATAACACTAGTATGGTTTACCTGCATTCTCCATAGGGAGAGTGCGTCGTGAACTATATTTGTGGACTGTCATGTGACTCCTACTGCTTTCCTGTCAGCTCCCGGTCTCCTCATAGAGCCACCCACTGTTGTTGGGAGAGTTTGGACTGCAAAGAAAAGAAAATCATTACGCATACTTTTGACTTCCAAGAAAAGTGTTTTTTTTTTTTTTCAAAAGAAGTTCTTAAAACCCCTTTTAGAAACATTAGCTGTGAAAATCACAGCTTCTGTATTTCAAAGGGTACAGAAATATTCCTGGTCTTGACTTCAAATTATTCAATTCAGGAATTTTCAGTTTTGTAATGGTTAAAAGCCAATATGCGTTCAGTAGAAACCGCACTTCTAATTTTGAATTTTGACCTTTTCAGGGATAACAGTATGTGGCTGGGTACACTCCTGAGATGCTGGGCAACGCCAGCCAGCCGTAGCACCCAGTCAACCACGTCGTAATAGTGAGTGTGCTCTGCAGTGTTCCGTGCTGCTAAGCTGTCACAACCATTAGTGTTACACTGGACTGTTTGGTCTCAAGCTGCCTCGGCACATATTTTAAATTTGGCCTAAAAGTTTCTCCGTACACAGCAAACTGTAACCTAACTTGATGTATAAGCAGACCATAGCCTACTTTTGTAACAAATTTCTAAGTCACCATCATAGGTGGCCAACTCTTCAAACCTTATTCAAAAAGGATATATGGGACCTTAACCACTGGGCTGTTTCTGCACCTCACTTCTATTTTCTGTACTTTTTCTGTACTTCCTTTTTCTCTGGATAACAGTATAACCTGCCCCAGGTGGAGTGGAATATTCTGAAATATTTTTGGTCTAGACTACTACCCAATTCCAGAGTTGTGAATGAAGTTAATTAAAATTGGAAAAAACTATTTGGATATGTTGTGCATTCTCTTTTAAAAAGAACACTGGGATGTTGAATATAATTGCAACTTAGTATATCCTCAGTTTGCAGTAGATGTACCTAATAACTTCATCATAAATTGAGGAAGGCCTGTTGTTGAGGGGAAACTGTTTTTTTGTTTGTTTGTTTGTTTTCAAATCCAAATTGATCACACTCTCTTACTCGAAGTGTATTTCTTGAGAATCTATTTTGTGTCACACACACTCTTTGGACTACTGAGGCCGTTGTTTTTCTATGCTGATGAGAGTAGAGTAGTTGGCCTCAGGAGGTCAAGATGACTTGGCTTAGCTGTTGGAGACTGTGGAAAAGGTTGGGACAGGCTGTGTGGAAAACAGAGGTGGAGGTTAATGGAGCCTCAGAACAGGGGTGTTTGTGGAGAAGAAGACGTCTACTCTGCCAGGGCTGCTGAACATCACAACTACTTCACGGGTGCTGCTCACAGAGTGGGCCTCCACAGCATCTGTTCCAAGGACTGGCATGGTTGCTGGATGGTCACTGGGTCCTGGCCACTGGGCAAGGAGGTGCCTCCAATATCCTGACATGGTGTAAGCCTTTCGACTGTCTGTGGCAATATGCTCAGTGCTCAGGACACATATAAGCCTGTCCCCGCTTAGAGAATGAGCCCCAGGGTACCAGAAAGACTGTCCTGGGGTGGAACTGAAAAGCACCTGTCCAGAATTTTCCTCTTAGCCACAATAGTGTGGCCCATTCATCTGGATTGGGACTGTCGGTTGGTACCTATGGCACGACCTATGCCGGGTGTACTGTCATGAACTCATGGTGCTGCCCGCCTTTATGACCCAGGCACTGCTGAGATTCCCATTATAAACACAAAATGTAAGCACTGTGTGCTTGGCCTCTTACCCAAGGTCAAAAGACTCTAAGTACTGAAGCCAGAATTCAACCACAAATCTGATTTCGGAACCCTGAGTCCCTGATGACACCATACAGGCTGCTCCTCAGGAATTTCCTTGTCAGTGCATCAGAGACCTATAGTGTACCGAGAGGAAATCTGTTGAGGGCACAAAGGTCCAAAAGGCTTAGCCACAGCAATAAGTGAACCTAGCAAAATGATGTTTCATAGAAATGAATGAGATAATAAATCAGGTTCAACGAATCCCAAAGATAGAAAAATAGAACACCAAACCAGCAAGAGCCAGTGCGGGGGCTGCAGCCGAGCAGTGGCACAGAGCCAGCACACCAAGCCTCCCTGTTCATAGCCTTTGCAGCTAGGAGCCCCAGGGGCACAGTCAACCGATGAGAGGTCTCACCCTCAGCTGGACAGAAGCAAGGGCCAGGAGCAGAGAAGTCACTGGCTCTGCCTTTGCCAGTCCACCCGGAGAAGGGAGAAACACAGGAGCTTGTTAAGAAAATCGGAGTGCACAAACAAGGTGACTCCAGGCGGGTTTGTCTTCCTGCATCTCTCAGCCACATTCTTGTGGTGTGGCCTTTGGCAAATTGTTCTCCCTGAGTCGGAGTCCCCATCGTGAGGCATGGTGCTAAGATTCCAGTTGGCCTGGCTGTTATAAGGATTAGTGCTAAACTAGACATAGAAGAAATAGTCCTTGTAAGTGGCATTCAGAGGAAGGTGATCAAGACATTCATAGCTGATTTAACGTACAATAGTCCCATCATATTTTATGGCTCACTTTTCGCAGACTCATTGTTTTGTGGGTTTTCAAAAAATATTAATCTAAATTTATATATATATATATTTTTTTTTTTTTTGAGAATAAATCATCCATTTTATTTTATTTTGTCATGTGCTCACAGCATCTCTCTTTCTCTCCTCTCCCTGGCAGGTCAGAGATAAATTAAAAATAAAATCTATGAAGAAAATAATTTATAAAAAGCACTCCCAGGCTCTGCCCACGTTCCTGCTGCTTGGCTGGGACCCCCTCCTTGGGCAGAGGGTCAGCAGCCCCAACCCTCCCGCCAGAGCAGGTGGCTGGAGTGGGGTAGCAGTGGCAACCAGTCGCCAATCACTAAAATGACTGACACCGCGACACTGTGATCCTGGAGCCACCTGGCCAGGAAGAGCTGGAGATACCTCCCCTACCCCCACTTTCCCTTCTAGAAAAAAACCCAGAAAGGCAGGCGAGACCTGGGCGGAGGAGAAAAATCCCAAAAGTCCACACAGTTACATGGAGTCTTTATGGCAACGAGAACACTTAGTAGCTTGAAGACTGAGGCATCTCCTTCTCAATCAACACGAACACGCTAGCGATGCATTGAAGCGCAAGGACGCTAGGACTATGTGACTGCCATGTTTTTAGCACCACCTGCAGCTGGGGTGCCAGCCTATACATGCTTAACACGACTCCCGTGCCCTCCCCGCCGTGGCACTGTACCCAGGATCCCCGCTGGGCTCCGGGACCAGGTGGGAAGGGGATGAACAGTGGGCGATTCCATGCAGGCTGATGGGACACGGGCGCCCCCACACGGGATGGCCAGGACACAGTGTGAGGTGACAGTGGCAGGCAGTGAAGGACCTGCGTGATGTTGGGGCTGCTGCAGAGCAGACCTCAGGACCTCTCTTCCTCTCTCTGCCCGTGGGTCCAGTAAGCCAGCATCACCCAGGCTCTCACTCAACTGCAACGCAACAGGCATGCTTGCCTCGACGGACAGCTAAGTGTAGGGACAGGAATGGGAACCAAGCCTTCCTACCCCACCCACTCCCTGGACCCCAGGTGAGACGCTCCACAAGCCTCCTGCCTAGAAGCCTAGCTAAGGCTTAATCTCCCCTTTCCCTTTGCAGCGGTGTCCTGGTTTCCTTTCTTTCTTCCCCCAGTAAAGACTTTCTCCCACTTTATGTTCTCTCCCTCCCTCTGTTCCTCCTGTCGCCCCTCTCCATACACCTCCTCCAACTCAGCAACACCAGCCGCAGCCCTACACCCACTTTGCCTAGAGGGATTATCGAGGCCCTGCCCGGTGGTCCAGCTCCTTCCACCGCTGGAAGCCAGGCTAGTTGCCCGCGCAGCCGCCTCTGTCCATGTCCCATGATGGGCATGAGATCCTGCCACTGCTGTTCGGAATCAAATGGAGACTCTGTCCCTGTGAGAAGCGGAGACAGCAGGCTGTTCTGGAGGATAGGGGACTCGTTCTCACTGGGCGCTGTTTCTGCGAGGCTGGTGATGTCCCGACCCTGTGCAGGGAAACTCGCCCCTGTCTCTCCGTCCACCGGCAGGTCCTGGGCCCAAGTGTCCATGCCCGTGCCCGCCCAGGTGTCCTCCTGCTTGCCTCTTCCATCTCGAAGCTCCTTATCCACATCCTGCTGCTTCTGCCGCTGGCTGTAGTCAAAAACCTCACACCCAGCCCCTGGATCACTATCCTGCTGCTGAAGGATGTCAATCAGATCTATGTCCTCTTTGGTTAAAGCTTTGGAGGGGTACAGCCCCTAAGTCCTCCAGATCGTCACCGAAGCCCTGCTCCTTCTCACTTTCTTGCACCTCACTGTCTGGGCCTGTCACGTCCTGGAGGCCACTGGAACGTTCCAGGGCCAGGCCTGAGCTGGGCTAACTGGGAGAACCAGCCAGGCTTTCACCTCAGTGGTGGGCACCTGGAACCTGTCCTGAGAAGCCGCCGGGCAGTGAAGCAACTGTCCAGGTCTACGTTCTCGGGGTGGATCCCGCAGCCATCCAAGGTGTTTCGCAGGTTGTGGAACCGCGTCTGCGTGTAGGCAGAGCAGGGCCCCAGGATGATCTCACGAAGTGGGGGCAGCTGTGAGGTCAAGTAAGTGTCCCTGTCCACCCGCACCCCAACCAGCCCCAGCAGGGTGGCAAACTGGAGCAGTCCTTCCGTTAAGTATTTCTTCAGAGAAAGCATTGCTGAAGGAACAGAACGTTTATGCTTTCTGGGTTTTAAATCTTCCAAAAACAAATCTAGGCCGTTGCTCTGCCGCTCCAGCCAGCAGGTTACCCCTCCATGCTAACCCTGCACCCCTCCCTGGCAGGACACAGGAGCTCACTGTGGCTATGGCCCCAGAGGAACGCACCCCCAGGGGAAGCGGCGCTCCAGGTCACATCCACTCTTTCCTCTGGCTCTGCAACTCGGAGAGCGCTCCCCGCCCAGTCCAGGCCCCACCCTGCCTCTCACTGTCTCCTCAGTCCACACGAGGCCCGCCTCCCCTAGCCTCCCCTAGAGGTGCTCACTGTCCCCGCGCAGCTTCCGAAGGAGGCCTGTTCACAGCAACAGCTGATGGACTCCTTTTCCTTCTCCTCTAGGTTTATTTTCTTTGGCAGGAGTTCCAAGCCTTTTGTCTTGGGTCACAGTGTCCCGCCTCCTCCACACTTACCATGGGGGTTTCCAGTAGAACCGCGTAATCTTGGGCCCCACAGCGCCGCACCCCTTAGGAAGAGGAAAGTGATCGGTACCGGGTGCACAGCCCGCACCGGGCTGCTGCCACGGGAGCCCCTCGGCCCAAGTCCCCGCCTAGCCGCCCACCACAACCAGCAGGCCTAGAGCTCCCAGCCTGGCATCCCTCCCCGCCCCTCCTTCCCCACCCTCCAATCCAATTATTTATTGCACATTTTTCTCTATATGGCTGGATTTCGTCGTAGTGTACAGTATAAGTATGTTGTTAAAAGGACGGAGGTTTATGAGTTTAAAAAATGGCTAAGAATATTATAGGTGTTTTTAAAAGTGTGGGAATGGTGTGTAAGAGTGTAGGAGGGGTTTATAAGGGCTTAAATATTTATAAATGCTGGCAACTTTTTTTTATGTATTTAGTGCAGGGTCTACAGAGTCTATAGGATCTCACTACATAGATCAGATTCATAATGATTCTGCTGTATTCAGTGCTGGGATTACAGGCGTATGCTACCACACTTAGTCTTAATCTCTGTCTCAGCATGCCCCAGGGGTGGGTATAGCATAGCAAGATGGGTGTAGATTCCCCACTGATGCACTCTGCCTAAACAGGCACTTTAGTCTGCTGGGCTATCTGGCCGGCCCCCAAAATATATATAAATACTGAAATAAATATAATATTGTTACTTCGATAAGTGATTTTCACTTATTGTGCGGGTGTTTGGAACACAACCTCCATGATAAGTGAGGGACCACTGTATTTGAAAATCAGTCACCATGACCAGTGTGTTCCATATGGAACTAGAATCAAAGGCTGGTGAGGAGGAGGCAGGAAGCGGAGTGCGACTGCACCAGAGGCAGAAGCTCTTGGCAGACCGCTGTCTGCACAGAGTGTGGGCTGTGCCCAGCAGCGAGGTTTGACTAGGACAGGGCTGGAGGATCACAGAGGCTGCTGGGCCAATAGACCTAACAGGGCCCTCTCTTTTTTTGCAGTTTTTATTTTTATCAGTACATGTTGCAATATAACTGACTATAAGCATCATGGGAAATTGGTATGTGTATATAACATATTTAATTCTTTTTAACTCCTTTACCACCACCCCACAGCTAAGTATTAGCTATGTGTATCTTCCTACACATTTGCAAAAGATTCATCTCCGATTTTTAGTAGTTATCTTTTCTTTTGTTCTTTAATTTATTTATACTTTAGACTTCCAAGATAAGAGAAGCAATGCAATATTCAAGCTTGTGAGTATGATTTATTTCACTTAACATAATGGTCTCAAGGTGCATTCATTTTGCTACGAGTGGCTCAGAGTTATCCTTCTTTGTAGCAGAGTTCTACTCCACTATATATAAATATCACATCATAGATGGAATCTCATCTAAGATGGGATCTCAGTGTTAGTTTTAATTTGCATTTTGCTATTGGCTAGCAATGCCGAACATTTCTTCATGTATCAGTTGGCTATTTATAGTTCTTCTGAAAAGCATCTATTTATTTCAGTTGGCTACTGTTTGATCTTTTCGTTGGGGGAGCTACACTTTTAGTTCTTTATATATTCTAGATATTAGTCCTCTGCCTAAGGAGCAGCTAGAAAGAAAACATCCCAATGATTAGGCTGACCTTTCCCTTTCGTGGTTGTTTCCACTGCTGTGCAGAAAGTCTTCAATGTGATATGATCCCATTAGTTAATTCTTGATTGTATTTCTCATGCAATTGTGGTTCTGTTCAGAAAGTCATCGTGTATGACTTTAACTTCAGGAGGTGTGTCTATTTTGTCTTTCAGACCATGAAATGTTTCTAAATTAATATTTAGATCTTTTATCCATTTTGGTTTTGGTTTAGTACATCTAGATAAGTATGATTCTAATTTCAATCTTCTGCATGTGGGTAACCAGTTTCCTTAGTATTATTTTCTGATGAGGCTTTTCTGCATTGTCCTTTTCTGTCCTCTACCTGCAGATCAGGTCGCTGGATGTGCCTGTAGTTGTTCTGAGTGTCTGCCCCCTTACGTTAAGCATAAGCAGTTTTGGAAAATAATTAATTTGAAAATGTTTGCATTGCCTTTAAATGCAAAAGAAGTTGATTTTACATGTCCATGTGGTCGTGCTACTTATTCATCAGAACACAGTAATGAGAGGCAAGATCCTGTCTCACAGCACACCAGCATACTGAAGACTTAAGTTACATATTGACAAGTGGTTTTCTGCAGAGATTGCACAGGACTTTTTCTTTTTTAGTTTCTTAGTATTTTTTCTCTTCCTTGTATATTGCATTTTCTCAGTCTTAAAACCAGATATGTATTAGGATCATCTGGGAGTGCTGAAAATAAAATCCATTCCTATGAGTGAGGTTTGGGTGCTGGGGGCTCCTCTAGGTGACGCTATCATTTCCTCACTGACTTTGCTTGTGTATAGCTTGAGCTTTAGAGGTTGAAATGCTTATGTTTTTATCTTCCATATCTATCCTATTTCCTGTATTTATTTCCGTTTTCCTTTATGGTTCCCTTAGAATCCTTGATGTTGAGGAGACACTTTCCCACTAAAAGTGTCACATGCTGCTCCTCTGGTGTCCTGTGATGGCCACCTTGCATTGGCTTTGCAGTTGTGATGTTGGCAGGTTGCTGAGCATTCCTGGGCTTCCATTTTTCCAGAAAATTGGAAGGTGTGGGTGGGCTAAAGCAGACTTTCTTGAAGTCTTCCAAGAAGCTTTCTGGGGAAAAGGTTCCTTGGCTAAGCAAGTTGGAAAAAATGCACATTAGCATGTCAAAATTCTGAGAAATTGTAGAAAAAGTTTACCCAGAAGTTCCAATTCTGGGTATGTGCTCAAGAAAATTAAAAACGTATGTACACATGGAACTTTATATGCATGTTCAAAGCAGTACTGCTCCTAGTGGGTTCTAGGTAGACAGAACCCAAATGGCCATCAGTGGTGAGTGGATCAGCGCAACATCCACACAACGGCTTATTGTTTCTCTGCAAAAGAATGCAGCATTGATTTACACTTTATAAACTTTTTTATTGAACATATACAAACCTTAAAATCAATGCTAAATAAAAGATACCAGTATAAAATAAATCCAATAAACTATCAGCTATATTTATGTGAGCTGTTCAGAGTAAGCAAATCTGTGGAAACAGTGGCTGCCTGGTGAAGAGAAAGTAGGGGAGGAGGGGGAGACGGGGTAACTGCTGACAGGGCTTCTTCAGGGGATAAAGTGCTCTAAAGTTAGAGCTTATTGATAGTAGCACAGCTCTGCAGATGCAGCTGAAACCACTGAAGAGGACACTTTAAAAGGATAAATTGCATGGCAAATGAGGTTAAGTACCCTAAAGCTACATCATTTATTTACTTATTTATTTTTTGATACCAGGTCTCACTATATGGTTCGGACTTGTAGTGATACTCCTGTATCAGCCTCCTCAGTGCTGGAATTACAGGTGTGTGCCATCACATTCAGTTCTGGGGATGGCACCCCATGTGGTACTAGGGATTGAACTTGGGACTTTGCGTTTGCCAGGCAGGTGCTTATGCTGCTGAGCTATCTCCCCAGCCACCTAAAGTGACTTTAGAAAGAAAAGTAAAGACTTCGGAAGAGCTGAGGGCCTCCCATGTTTGTCTCTGGCTAACACTAGCACCTGAGCAAGATCCAGTGTTTTGTTTTTTTTTTTTTTTTAATATTTAGTACAGAGTCTACAGGGTCTCACTATACAGACTGGACTTGTAGTGATCCTCCTTTTTTTAGCCTCCCATGCACTGGAATTATAGGCAAGTGCCACCATGTCCTGTCTTAATCACAGTCTCAGTGCAACCTGGGGGTGGGGCCGCCCAGGCTTGTGGTACCGGGGATGGAATGCTGGTCCCTGAGCTCTGCCTGTGTAGGCACTTTAGTCTGCTGAGCTATCTGGCCGGCCTTAAGTTCTATTAACATCCTCCAGCCTTAGTTTCCTCCTCTGTAAAACATGGCCCACAGTGCCATGCTGCGCAGTGCAGGTGAAAAGCTACTGCCATGCCTGCTCCAGGCTGCATCCCTGGGAAAAGGTTGAAGCACAGATGAAATCTGAGGCACTGCGCAGTGGCTTGCCGTAGTCTGTCAGGTCAGATATACGATGTATGGATTTGAAGCCATTTCTGTCAGGCTCAACTCTCTGAATAGTGTCTGCCTGGCTGGGGTCTTGGGTCACTGAGGGATGAACAGCAATACTGCCCAAAGACCTGCTGGGAGGACTGGAAGGGCTGTGCCAGTGCGTGGCGTGGCTTCAGCAATGACAAGTGAGCAAGTGGCCTGGGAGAGACACTGCACCGGGACAACATTTTTTATTTCAACCTGTTGCCCCTGCGCAGCTGCTTAGCTTCTGTGAGCTTTGTGTCCCTGCTTGCTAGCATGAGATGACTGTTCCTCTTCCCAGAAAGCCACTGGGAGATCACAGCAGCAGCCCCTTTGCTGAGC
This sequence comes from Capromys pilorides, assembly GCA_004027915.1. Taxonomy (NCBI): domain Eukaryota; kingdom Metazoa; phylum Chordata; class Mammalia; order Rodentia; family Capromyidae; genus Capromys; species Capromys pilorides. Next base: position 19,457 of record PVKN010002087.1, read on the forward strand.
ACTCCGGGGGTGACTAGCACCCCACGGGCCAGCTCGGGCCTGGCAGTGCCTCGCCGAGGGAGCCACTCTGTTCCTTTGCTCAGAAGAGGACATGAGGCACAGAAACAGGCTGGCTGTGGGCCTGAGGCTTTTGTTCCAATTTTATCCTCCTTTTTAGCCTTCAAAGATATAATTAAAGTCTACATAACATTGTCGCAGACATGTGTCCCCTTTAACTATTACTGCGCTCTCGGATACTTGTTCCTATTTTGTTTTAAAATACAAACAAGACTCCCATGGATGAGTTCACTCATAAAATTCCATACACTTCCCTGCTTATTTCCTTGAGACAGATTCCTGGAAGTGCTATTACTGGGTCAGAAGGTATGAACTCGCTGCCCAATGAATGTGTTGCCAAGCAGCTTTCTAGAAAACAAAGATTCCAACATCCAAGGAGCAGTGTTGGAGATGCCAGCGTGGGAGGGTAGATGGCCTCTGGACTCTTACATCCCTGGGTGTGATCCCTTGAAGAGGGCTGCCTCTGAGTCCCATGCACCAGAACCCACACTGGGGACTAACTTGAATGTGCCCGTGCCATGGGCCCATCCTGGGGGTCACTGAAGTGCCGCAGAGCCTTTTCAACCTGAATGTGAAGGTGCCATCTGCTCCAGGAAATGCCACATCCGTAGGATTTGTCATCAACTGGCTGGTAATGGTAATTCTTGACATTTACTGCTTACTCAGTAAATTATGTGTATTAATAAATGTGGCCTAATAATAATCATATGAGATGGACTTGGTTTTCTGTTCATTTTAATAGAACAAGGAAACTAAGGGACAGAATGGCTGAGTGACTTATCCGAGGTTGCATAGTTTGGAGGCAGTTGAGAGACTAGGGATTTGATTTGGTGATGGTCAGCGTGTGACTCTGAGGCCACATGCTCACCCAAGCTGTGGTACTGCTGCGCTGCGGCTGATGAGCAACAGCTTCTTTTGTCCAACTAGGGTTGAGTTTCTGGTAAATTGGAACTCCTAATGAGGAGCCGGTGCTCACGCTGTCCCCCACCTCCACCCCCATCCCGTGGGTGAAGCAGCAAGGGGCGAGGCTGAGCACCAGGCCCGCGTGGTGCGTGGTGCGTGGTGCATGGTGCGGCCCCCTATGATCAGTCAGGAGTTTTGCGGCAGCGCACTTGCTCTGCAAGGCAAATGGGAAGTTCACGTGGCGTGAGTGCGTGGATCCTCCCAGCGCTGAGCGTCTCTGCCCCACGCAATCCACTACTCAGTGAACTATTGGAGGGTTAGGTCTGTACTGCCTCCCTCGCGCTGTGTCCCCCTGTCTGTGGCTATGTGACAGGTGGTTGGTAGTGACCAGATGTGGGCCACGTGAACCTTGCAAAGTGCTGTAGGATCAGCAAACACCAAGGTAACGGAAATAGACGAAGTCTCAGCGAGGAGAAAGCAGAGCAGAAGGAAACAGGAGCGCAAGGAAGAGAGGGAGCACAGGGGCAGTGTAACACAGGCTCAGGCTCTGCGGGGGTGGCGCAATGACCCCTTGCGCTGGTGGGAGAGCATGGATGGAGTAGGCTCTTCGGGGACGCAGAGGGGGCTGTAGGCTCCCCCTGAGAGAAGCGGAAGGAAATGGGGTGGGGAACCTGCTGGGAGGCCCCTGTGGCCGGAGCTTCTGGATCTCCTGTGGCCTTGCTGAGATAGATCCCTTGGCCCCAGCCACAGAATATCTGATTCCTCAGAATCTGTATTTTTAACCACGACAGGCATGGAGTGAGTTCAGCCTTTCTTCCAGCTCTAGGGGACCCTCACCCACCAGCCCAGGCTGTGCACCCTCATTCCAAGGCAACAATTCTGGGCACTTTCCCCTCTTACTACCCAAGGATGCCTTTTGTGGTGGGGGCCAGGGAGCAGGTGGCTGCCCTGGAGTTGCCTGCCCCACGCCAGTCCAATCCGCTTTCCTGCACAAGTGGTCGGGCCTTGGGAGACCACAAAGGGGACACCAACCCCGGAGTGCAGCCCACGACAGGGTCCCAGGAAGGCACTGGCTGTGATGCTGACTCACTGAAGCCAAGGCGGCTTTTGTCCTCAGCCTTCTCCAGCAATGGGTCTGGGCTGGGGCAGAGCCAGGATGCAGGCTTTAGCAAAAGAGACTCCTTGGTCAGCAAATTCCTGAGAGGTACTGGGCAACATGTAGGCTTGCATGCTCAGGGTGAGAATAGAAAGCCAACTGCTGGTCCCTGTAAGTCCAGGCTCCTGAGACACCTCACTTCATGTCTGTCCAGGACTCCTGCCCTCCTGAATATTGAGGTGCTTGCTCCAGCTGTGGTGCTGGGGACAGGTGCCCTCCCCTGGAAGACTAGTAGACCTCGCTGGCACCAAGAGTGAGTAGATCCAGGCATGGGAGGGGCTGCGTTCAATGCCATCTCCCTGTGCAGCTTAGGAACCAAGGGGCCTCAGGCCAGCCACTATGTCTGAATTTATGAAACTACAATCTATAAAACCAAAGTGTTCTCAATCCTGCAGGCATGTGGGTTTGTGAGTTTGCAGGGCCAATGTACATGGAGGACCTGGGTGCCCCTGTGGTGCCATTTGCTGAGGTAATGCCACTTTTCCCACAAGCCAGCTTGGAAGTCAGGCTATAAAGCCAAGCAGGATGCAGGGCAGCACTGGCAGGACCACCTTTGGATCTATGGGCTTCCCCTCAGCAGAGGGCAGGAGTCAGAGTCTTAAGCATTTGGGCCTCCTGACCCCTATGCGTGAGAGGCCTGGAGTTTCCGTTCCTCTCCAGGCCCTACAGGCCCACCATGACCCTATTACAGCCCTTTCACAGGATGCTGGGACCATTCCATCAGCCTGATGGTTCTCAGACTTGGGTATCAGAATCATCCAGAATTCTTGTGAAAATGCAGATTGCTGGGTAGGCTCAGTGTGCCTGAGGTGGAGCCCAGGAATCCACCTTGCTCACTAAGTGCACTTTGAGACCCACTATGTTAGGCTGAGCTCTGCCTGGCACTTCTCCAACCCTACCTAAAAGTGTCGTGGCCTGGCAGCATCCAGCCCCGAGGTTACCTCTGCTGGCTGGTGAGTTATGGGCCTCTACATCTGCCTCTGCTCTAGCTGCTGTTTCTAGCATTGTCCTGTCCTGCAGCCTGGAGCCTTCCACTGTCCCCTCCCTTGCTTGGTTCTGTGTGTGGCCAGGGTGCCCTCTCTGGAATTTTGTCCCAGCTCTGTTAAGGGGAGGATAAGTAAAGGATGAGGCACAGACTTAGAAATGTGTTGGTCCTAGTGGAAAAGTCTTACTTTCTGTGAATCCAGCTGAAAAGCACATATGAAGCAACTATTTAAGAAGAGGAAAGGCAGTAAAGGAGCCCCGCAAGTATTTGTTGAATTAGGGAAAGCCCTACAGGTATCCATGGAAAACTGCTGATCCTCTGATGCAAAGCTGGGAAATTGGAATTCCCTAAGACCATTTAGCAGTAGAAAACTTTTCTGGCCCATAGTTCCAGTGAATTCCAAGGCAATTAGAGTCCCAGGCTCTTAAGGGCTACACACTCCAAAAGTGTTCTGGGGAAGCACTGGAAGAAATAAGTATACAACTTTCTAGCATACTTGAGCTTATCTGAGCCTCACTCAAGCGAGGAGGGGCTGCCTCAGGCCTTTGCTAGGTCCTCAGATCCTGAGAACTGTGCCTCCAGGCCCAGGTGCTCTGCGACCGTGAGCATGTGTGCCAGATGTGCAGCACAAAGGTCTAGGAGCCTGGGGATGGGCAAAGGTGGAGGCTGGGGTGAAGGCAGTTTTCTGTGTCCTCAGTCAAGCCCTCTCAGCCAAGTTACTCCAGCATTTATACCCAGGAAGATGTCGCTTTCTTACAGTTTCTGCCACCAAGGTCATAGCAAAGCACCACTTACCCTAGACTCTCAGGTGCTGGCATATAGAGGCAATTGATGATGAATACAGGTGGATTGATGGCCTGGGGTCACACACACATACACACACACACACACACACACACACACACACACACACAGATGCACACATCCCACAGTGGATGGATGAACCTTGCAGCTCCAGCTCACTGGAAACAGTCATTCTGGATCCAGTAGCAATGTGACAAGCAAGTAGGTGGTTTGCAGTTGGAAGGGATGGTTCCCTTCTATTCCTTCCCTCCTCCTGCCTGATGGTCCAAGGACATGTGGTCAAGAGCACAGAGCAGCAAGGAGGTCACCAATTAGAGGGCGAGCTGGAGGACAGACATTTCCAGAAAATGAGTCGCTTCTAGGAAAACGGTGCTGCCAGCTACTTCTCTTCCTAGTTTCTTGGCAGCCAGTTAGCTTTGTCCTGGTTGGTGACCTATATTCTCCAAAGACGGGGTCAAAGTTGAGCGGAGGGAGGTGGAGACCCAGAAGAGAAGGATGGCCTTTGTCCACCCCACCTGAAATGCAAGATGAGGAACTAGGCAGGGCCCTGTTTCTGATTAGTGAAGCTCCTGGCTCCTGGTCCTACCAACGCAGTTTCCTCTTCGAGAGATATGTTTTCTAGGCTCAGAAACTTTCTGGAACATAAAGTTGCCTGATGTTATACCCACCCTTCCATGTCAAAGGAGTGGTATGTGCAATCCCTTCTTACCTGTTGGCCTTGAAAGAGTCAACATCCAGCTTCACTGGCCTCTTAACCCATTGGGTGGCTTGCAGGGAAACAGCAGAAACAGAAGAGCAGAGTGAAATTCAGACTTGGTAACCCTGACTCCCAGAGGGGATGTTCAATTTGAGGGTAGGTAGAGGTATATATTATTGTGTTGGTTACTTTTCTCTTGTTGTGGAGTCAAAATACTTGACATCCCAAGTTAAAGAAGAAAGGTTTATTTAGCTCATGATGTGGAGGTTTTAGTCCATAATCAGTTGGCTCCAAGGCAGAGTGGTTTGGTGAGGGACAATAGTTCAAGATGGTAGAAAACAGCAAATTTAACAAAAAGAAAAGCAGGGGAAAGCACGCCTCTTCTCCTCCGTTATATGTAGGCTGGCAGTCCATCCCTACCATCTTTCCTCTTCTGCAAGCTCAGGATGTTTACAAAGTGAGGATCCTGGCCCACTGCTGAATCACTTAGTTAAGCTTCTAAACTTCTCAGTTCTCAAGTTGACCAAATATATCAATCATTAGAGGGATGGAGGGTGGGATGGAGGCGGGTAGTGATTCTATTGCTTGAGAGAAGTGCAGATGCAGGGATGAAAGGGGCGGGAGCAATGTGGAGACGAAGGTTAATCTCTGGTTTCCAATGTATACTGGCCCAGAACCCCAGAACCTCACTCACTAGTCATCCAACAGAGTCCCTAAGTGGTCAGTGAAGGGCGGCTGGTGCTCTCTCCCATGGCTTCCCAAGCCACCTTCAATGAGCACAGTATGGCTTCAGGTTAGACCTGTCCATCAAAACATTGCCCACTCAATGAGGTCATATGGGAGCTCTGTCCTTCTATGCCTCTAATTGTCAGCATACTACCTGGGCCAGGCCCTATTTTAGTGTCCTCTCAAACCCACCTCCTTGGCCCTCCCTGCCCCTACCCATCCCAGTGCCCTAGGAGATATCGGCAATCAAGCCTCCTGCTTTCCTTTGGAACAAGAGGAATGGATAAAATGATTTTGCCACGCCCAATGGGTGGGCATCTCTGGGCCCTTGCTGAGGTGACCAGATACCTGCTCTAACATGAATGGACAGGACCCATTATCAGGAGCCAGCCCCTTGCTTCTTGCCAGAACAGTCCTGGCCATAGAGGACTATATCTGTCTGATAACACCTTGCTTCCTGTTGCCCTGCTGTACCACCTTGGGAACCCCAAAATGACACCATTTTAGGCCACTCTTTAGTTCTCAGTGACCCTCATTGTTTTCAGCTTTTGGCTTCCCTAAGCCATAGCTTCCTTGGCAGACAGTCAGATGTGATGTGTCTATAAGCCCAGAAGGATTGCTATGGAAAAAGAAAATGCCCCTGGAGTTGTTATGCAACCACAATCCATGCCCTCTAGGCCCATCTTCAAAGAAATGAAAGAATAGGTACAGTTCTGATGTAGACAGGGCTACAAGATGGCCCCCACGACTCCATCTGATGCTGGTCTTGGTTTCTGGGTTTCCATAAAGCTATCCAATCAACTTGTTAAGGCCAAGCAGCAAGGAGAGGGCGACTGTTCTGCCACAAAACTGGGGTTTCATTTTATCTCTTCCTTCTTCCTGATGGGCATGTTGTACAAGGGTGATGGGGAAGCAAGGGAAAATCCCTGCTCTCCAAATATCATCTTTATGGCCAGTTGGGTCTGAGATTCTGGGATCAACTCTGACTGCTTAGCCAGGCTCCTAAGCAGTGTTCACTCATTTCTTCCTTCTGAATCATGGGGCAGGGGTAGGACCTGCTTACCTGCTTCAGAGCTGCCCGGAGGCCACTGTAGGTCTAGCTTAATGTCCTAGGGTCTCCAGGATCTGGACATCACTGTGTCATCAAGATGTTAGAGGAAGATGTCAGATTATAAAAGTCAGAGAGTTAGTCCTCTAATAGAGCAGTGAATTCCTAGCTCAGCCCCAGAAACTGGCCAGGATTGGGAGGGTTGCTGCCAGAGAGACAGGAACACACCTAGGCAAGTCTTCCTACCAGGTATTAGACCCTGTTTCCGGTTACTGGAATCTTCTGGGTAAATGGAATTTACTGGAAAACACTCCAAGCCCTGTAAATTCCATTCACTTAGAGTGACTACACAGGGTTGTGTGCATGCCACAAGGCCTCCAGGCCCAGAGTTCGGACAGCAGAGCAGAAAGACGCTGAGCCATATGTGAGTTGAGGCCCCCAGAGGGTGGTGCCAGTGTTTCTGCAGCTGAGCAGGGAGATGCTGGGAGAGCTTGGATCCAACTGACTGTGGGCACCCAGCTGTCTAGAAGCTGGACCTCTTGGAAATGGAAGCCTGAGCCTCTAATCTTCTGTGGAAAGCCCTCAAAACTCTCCTCCCTGTTGTTCTCAGGTCAGGGCCAAAATCCCACCTGGTCTGATTGCTTTAGGACCTGACTGTCCACACACTGGATTTCTTTCCTCAGCCCTAGACATACTCACATTCCACTGCTCCCCTGCAAACCCTTTTAATTCAGCCCAGGACCTTTGCAGTTGTTCTTTCCTTCTAGATCTCTAGACTGCTCTTTGCTCATTATTTCCTATGCTTTCTCCAGATCTCCTTGAATCTGGAGGATCTGGCCAAATGCTCTTTTCATAAGTACTGTGCTTTTGTTCTCTGAAGTATTATTTTATAGCTGTCAATTTTGTGTTACCCATTTAATGTCTGCTTTCCTGAAAGGGCCATCAAACTTAGTGGCAATCAAGAGTTTGTCTCTCAGAGTACCGGCCTGCCAAGCAAGGCTCAGTAAACATTTGAAGATGGATGGCTAAATAAATGGAAAGAGAGATGGATGGAGGGATGGATGAATGGGTGGATGGATGATGGATGGATAGATGGATGGATAGATGGATGGGCGGATGGATGGATAGATGGATGGATGGGTGGATGGATGGATGCATAGATGAATGGGTGGATGGATGGATAGATGGATGGATGGGTGGATGGAGTGATGGATAGATGGATGGATGGGTGGATGGGTAGATTGATGAATGAATAGATGGACAGAAGGGAAGAAGACTAGATAGATAGATGAATGGATAGAAGGAGAGGTGGATAGATGGATGGATGGAAAGACTGAGGAATGAAAGAAGAAAAAGTGATGGAGGAAGTGAGGGAGGAAAGGATGGTTTTCACTTCACATGTTTTCTAGCCCCATCAATCACTGCACTGATATGCAACACCCAGGTTAAGTGACCATTGGCTAGACTGAAAACCATATTCTTTGACCAGCTCAGCCCTTAGCCTTAAGAGCATAGGTGATAAAGGATGATAATGTTCTTGCAAATGCAGAGACACTTTTCATTCAGAACAACCTAGCCTGGTAACTCAGGCTTGCATTCTACGGGCCTTGCAGTCTCAAGGCTCAGAGCAGGCAGGGTAGCCAATAGTGTCTTTGCGCCTGCTAGAGCCTCGAGTTGGTGGTTTACTCAGTGTGATGTTGGGCAGTCATATGACTTTCCTAGGCTTAGTTCCATCATCTGATGCCTATACTGGGCTACTAATGCAATGGGATACGATCATTTCTGATCACTCATAAGGTGGGGGAAAGCACCACTCACACCTGGAAGTAAGAGAACATACTTGTGACCACATAGTCAGAATGAGTTGCAGGTATTCCAGCTCATCGTAGTCAGGTTGAAAGTGAAGTCTGCAAACTCTGCTATTTTATGCTTCCTTCCAGCCACTGGCTCAAACTGGGTAGAAGTATCTTTTCCTTGGCTGTCTGTCTGTCCCTCCCTCCCTCCTCAGAATCCTATCAGAGTGACAGACCTTAAGTCTATGGGAGGCATGAGCTTCGCTGTTTGGAGCCCAGGGTCCAGCCTATCTTTGGCTTCTGGCCCAGGTACCCATTTGCGGTCCCCTAGGTTTGACACTGTGGTCCCTCCCAGCTTCTCCAAGGGTGTGTTCTTCCTCATAGCAGCGCTTTCCTTCCTTTGCCTCTGAGACAGCACTGACTGTGGGGTCACAAAGACTCTGACTCTCAGTTCTGCACTCTAGTTGTGGCCAATGACTCAAACCTATGAATGAGTTTCCTTCTCTATAAACCACAGACCTAGCACCCCTGTGGGCTGACGTAGAGACCCAGCAGGGACTTCTGTGAAGGACATGCCTAAACATGGCATTTTCTCAAGACATGTACATTTTCTTCTCCAAAAGTCCACCTCTTCATCACAGCTGTGCTTCCTAGAATTTCCAAAGATATGCTACCTATGCTTCCAATGACAAGCAGGGGATGCTGGGCCTCTGGTAGCCAGATTTGCTTCCTTTCCTCTGAGGTGTTAACTCTTCCTATTCTCTTTTCCTGACTCCAGAGACAGGAGGCTTCCAGAGTTGAGGCTTGAGTGGCCTGGGAACCTGCTCATGGAGGTGTTTTCAGTGGGAGGGTAGAGCAGGAGTCTGGAGCCTTTGGGGACAGAGGCCTGAACACAGCTGCTGAGTAAAGCAGGTCTGCGGTAATGAACAGCACTTGCCTTGACTGTCCCTGTCCCACACAGCACCAGCACTGGTGCCAGGATTATCACAAGTGAGGTCTACAGCCACCTCAGTAGGCCCCTCTTCATGCTTAGTGGATGCCTTCAACCACAGCGGCTTCAAGCCCCTTCATTGTGATTCACCTTGATTCTACCCACTGAGTACCAAGACCTCCTCTGTGCCAGGCACTGGGGGCTGCATAGATGAGGAAGCCCCTGTCCTTGCCTTCCATAGCTTCCTGTATCATTGGAGAGGTGGCACCAGCCAGTGGTCCTCAACCCTGCAGAAGTTTCTGAGGTGACTGATGCCTGGGCCCACAAGGGATAGAACCTGAGTCTGTGGGGGCCTTTACGATTTGTGCGCGCGCATGCGCGCACGCACACACACACACCCCACTGGTCATGGTGACCAGCTCACTCCTGCACCAGGCACAACCCTATCTCCTCATTCTTGTTGCTTGAAGTCAGGCATATTGAGACGTACGCTCATATAAGCAAAGCTCACCACATTTAGATACAAGTTCAATAAGTGGACAAATACGGTCAAGATGCCAAACAGACCTCTGACCCCAAGAAGGCTGACTCCTGACCTCTGAAGATCTTTACGTCACCACTGGCATTCATTCCTCTGCTCTGGACCACTGTAGTGCCCAGCACTTACTATGATGCAGGATGCGAGCTCCAGTGGGCAGTGCATTTCATCTGCTCTGCTCACTGTGACAGGGTCAGGAAGGACAGGGCTGTGGGAAAATCAAGGGGCACAGGCTCCTCCCTGCCTCCCAAGGGGATGGAGATGGACCATCATGGGTTAGAGGGTGAGAATGTATCACTTGATATCAGAGGCCAGGGGTAAGGTGAGCCCAGAGGCCCACTGGGCAGCAGTGGAAAGGTCAGCAGAGAGGACTACGAGTATCTGACACTTTTAACCGCTGTGGAAAGGTTGGAGCTCAAGGGTGGGGGAAACCCAGCCACCTTGGGGTGAGGGGTGGATCACACTTTGGCAGTTTCCTCAAAAGAGTGTTGGAAGATTGGCAGGTATGATAAGCCTGTCCCACCTTTCCACAGAGGCGTTTCTTCCTCATTTCAGAGATAGGAAACCAAGTTGTGAGGTGGTTATGGGACGGCCAAAGCCCAGGAGCCAGGAAGACAGAGCGACCAGTTGTGCTCCTAACTGCACAGTACCTCTGCTCTCCCCAGGGCACTCGCAGCACCTGCGCCTTTCCTTCCACTGCTGCTTCTTATTTTACTGGCCCAATCTAGAAAGGGGTGGGTACACTGGGCCATGGCCACCCGTGGGTGGAGAGAACAGGGCTGCTCCAAGCTGAGGGGGATCTGGCCTCACCCTACCCCAGCCGAGCAGACGCCTGAGCATCTGTAAAGGCAGATTGTCCCTCCTGGAGCTGACCAACCACCGGAGCTGAGTCACAGAGGATTTCCTTGAGATTAACAATTTTCTGAGGTCCAGGTACCTGGTTGTGGTAGAGGCAGCTGGCTGTTCAAGCCATTCACTAATCCTAGCAAAATACTTGGTATTTCCAGTCATTCCGGCTGGAATTAAACTTAAAACAAGTCGAAGAAAACACAGCCAGGAGAATGTGGGCAAACCTGCCAAGGAAGCCAGGCATCGCGCCTGCTGTGGCTTCTCCAATGCTGGAGCTGGGGGCAGGAAGAGTGAGAACAGAGTGAGCCCCAGCTGGGCCTTGAGAGACCTTGCCCACCTCCGGGCTCCCACCCACCCAGTGGGCAGAGCAGGCACCTCAAGCAGACAGGCAGAGTCAGGTGGGAGGCCTGGGCTGGGGTCCTCCTCAACTGCTGGGACACGCGCCTCTGCCCAGGGCTCACAGCTGTATCTGGTGGCAGAGAAGCAGCACCACTTAGCAGGGAGAAATATGGATGTTGGAGTCAGTGGCCCAAAGCTGATTCTGTCAGCCACCACATGCTACCACCCTGAGGCCCCTCTGTGGTCCAGGTCACTCTCTGGGAACATGAGGATAATATGGGCATTTCACTGGATGGTTGTGAGTATTAAATAGATCAACACTTGGAAAGGTTCTAGTGCTGTGTCTTACATATTTTTAAGCAGTGTGTTAGCTATTGTCATTCTCTGAGCCTCAGTTTCCCCTCTTACGAGAGGAGGCTGGGAGTGGCTCTTGATCACCAAGGACATTCTTTACACTGGTGTTCTCCAGTTCAGAGCAGAGCTCCTCCAGGAACAAAGCCCTGCTCTCAGGGGAGGAAGTGGCTGGACGGACAGCACTATGTGTCCCACATGCCATCACTCCACCCAGTGGCTAAGCACACAAGCACTGAGTGTTTGTGCATATGTACATACATATATGTGCCCATGGATATGTGTGCCTGTGCATACCTATGAATATACATGTGTTTGTGGGCATGTGTCTCTGTGTGCACGTATGTATACATATTCACAGGTATATGTATATACATGCATGTATGTATTTCTGTTGTGGGTGTGTTGGCTCCCAGACATTTATATGTGTGGTCGTGTGTGTATGTGTAGGGGAGTGGGTGTATATCTGTCTTAGTCACTTTCTCATTGCAGGTGTAGATGAAAGCTGCAACTTAGAGGAACAGCAGCTTATGTTGGCTCATGCTTTAGGTCATGCTTGGCCAGCCCTGAGACAGACAGCATGGTGAGCGGGCACAGTGGAGAAGGCATTCAGCCCACGCAGCCAGAACACAGCAAGCAGGGGGAGTGCTGGGCCAGGTGTAGGCTCGGCTGCCAAAACCGGTGCAACCACGTGGACATCAGTATGACCGGTACAACCAATGTGGAAATAAGAATGGAGGGTCTTAGATGCTAAAGGTAGAGTTCTGTTTCACTCATCTAATCCTCTTCTAGATGTATCTCCTCAGAAGGGTTAAAGATTTCAAACTATAGTGAGATATGCGTACCCACATTTATAGCAACACAACTTTTTTTGTGTGTGTGTATTTTAGTATAGGGTCTCACTACACAGGTCGGACTCACAGTGATCCCCCTGTTTTCAGCCTCCCAAGTGCTGGGATTACAGGCATGTACCACCATGCCCAGTTACTGTCTCAGTGTGCTCCGGGGGGTGGGGCCAGCACGGCATGACATGAATTGAACCCCGGCCACTGCGCCTGCCTTAGCAGGTGTGTTAGTCTGCTGAGCGATCTGGCTGCCCTACAACACGACTCTTTATGGTTAACTCTTGGAAGCCACCTACATGTTGATGAACAGAAGAAGGAATAAAGAAAAGGTGGTATTTGTACACAATGATGTACTACTTTATTGCAAAGGATAAACTTTAATTATTGCTAGGATTCACCTTGACACTGTGATGTTAACTGAGGTAAACCAGATCTACAAACTTAAATATCCCGTGGTTTATCTTTATGAGAAACTCAATATACAAATAAAATACAAAATAAATGCTCGGCAATAGAAGTAAAAAATACATTTCTCCAGGTCATGCACCTAATAATCTATCTTCAACCGGGCTCCACCTCCTTACAGCACACTTACCTACTGAATTCATCAATGAATGAATCAGTGTATCAGTATCGCATTCCGTGATCCAATATGTATCCACATACACATGTACACATGGCCATACATATAGATGTATGGAAACAAACACAATGGAAATACATACGTGCATGTATACACACATGGTGTGTGCACATAGAATGCGTGATTTTATACATTTCAGTGTGCACACACACGTAGGATTCTATATATATGTGTGAGTAGATGTGTGCATATCTATTAGGGCAGGCACATGAGTCCAATGCACACAGAAAAGGCCACCCCATTTATTTGGGACAGTACCCCTGCCTCACCTCCTACCCTGATTCAATGGGTGCATCTGAGTGGGCAGTGGAAGTGACTCAAGCCCAAGAAGGAAGGATGGAGAAGGGGAGAGTGAGAAGAGGAGCAAAAGTGTGTCGATCAAAGAGTGCCAGCAGGACCTGGGATGGAGAAGCTGAGGAGAGAAGGGCGGCGAGTTGCTGTGTGGCAGACTCTGTACCCTGAGCTCTGTGTCCTTCTGCCATAAGCAAGGAGAGGCAAGTCCAAAGGGTTTGAGCAAAAAATGTCACGTTGCAGTGGTGCACCATACCTCAAGTCCTGTGCTCTGTGCCCCTAGGCCTGGCCTCTTTTGCCTTTTGGGTTGTTTCCTGGAGATAGGGAGACAGAGTAGGGACAGCACAGGCTCTGGGCCTCTGTTAATCCTCTACAGCAGGAGGCCACCAGCTCCAGGTGCCGAGTGGGTGGTCAGGCACCAAGAAGGAGATTCCAAAGAGCTGGATGACAGTATCCCGGGCCAGGGTAAGGAAAGATCTGCCAGGCAGAAGACGATCCAGGGCACCAGGGGGACAATGGCAATAAAGTGGACAGAAAGGGGGCTCAGCCCAGGCTTCAGGGTATTTATAACTTAGTTTTGTTCTAAGGCATCTATTTTGGGGCCAGTTGTGTTACCTTTCTGAGCCTCAGCTTGCACATCTGCCAAATGGGGCCATTCTTCCTACTCAGGCCCACACCTACCTCATTTGGGGGTTAAAAGCACAACTTTTGGTATCTCAGGGGAGAACCCCTCTCTTGATCCTTAGCAGCTGTGTGACTCTGGGCAAGTGATTGAAGTGCTCTCAGTCTTCTCACATGTAAAATGTCTCTAACTCATAGTGTCACTGTGAAGATGAACTCAAATAATACGTGATACATTCAGAGCAACACCCAGCACAAAGAAAGGAACTAAAAAGCATGAATTGCTACGGCAGCACTATTATTTAATAAAGCTGTTACAGGAACAAAATGATCTCATGAAATGGAAGCTGCTGAGCTGTAGAAAGAGCTGTTGGAAGGGAGTGAGACCACCCTACAGTTTGTGGTTGTTCATGCCCTATTCCCTATTGAGAATCATATACATTTCTCATATCAGTGACCTTGGACTTGACAAGCTTCAGCCTACAGCCAACATTACGTACAAGGTCTCAGCAGAAATTCAACATCACTGTGCTTACTTTTGTCTTTGACTATGGGTATATCAGCTGCCAGGTGGGGCAGCTCCCATGGCCTGAGCTTTAGGAAAAGGAGAGACACCGAAGCCCAGTCGGTAGCTACTATAACATGATATTCACAAGAAATAGGAGCTCCTCACTGACAGCTCCTGAGGTCTTGGGATGGCTTGTTACCAACACACGACCACAGTCTAAAGGAGGTCTTTGAGGAAGTGTTTCTGATCTATTAGAGGGAAGAGGAGATCAGATTTCGAAGCTGAGCTCAAGGAGAAGATTGGGGCAGCTAACACATGTGCGTGCGTGCATACACACACACACATGGGCACACACACCCTCCCTGCTGCTTGTCTTTTATTTTCATATGTTATCCAATATGTTACCACTTTGTGGACCTCTGGAGCTAACTAGCTGTCCCATGGGACCCCCTCATCCACGTCTCTGCCCTGATCTTGGTTCCTCGGTTGTCTCCCTGAGAAAATTCAAGAAGCCCTGTGCACTGGCTTCGGTTTGTTTGCCTTTACGTACTTACGCCATCGTGCTAGGAACAGGAAGGCAGCAGGCCAGCGTCAGCCTGCACCGCAGAGTATGGGAGCAGTTCCCGGCCTCCAGCAAGCAGCGGTTCCTCTCCTGTGGGTCTTCTTTTCAGAGCCAGGTCGTTAACGTGAGGAGCGAATGGTTCAGTGCCATGCTGCCTGGCCCAGAAGACATGTTTCTCAGAGGGGGCCCCATGAATGAGCGCCAAGGACCCTCCTACACTGCGCACCCTCTGGCCCAGCCGTCCTCACAGCGGTCACAGAGGGCCTGGCAAACACTGCCATCTTGCTCTTGGGGAGAGGAGCTGTTCATAGACTCTGACCTCACTGGGCTGGGAAAGTTTCCATTTGGAGAGAGTTTCACCCAGGAGGCAAAGCAAACATCTGGTCGCACTGTTCCCCATCTCTGGCCAGCCACCCCACTCGGGGATCCCAGGCATCTATTCCACTGCTGGCCCATCTTCTTGTCATACCTTCATACCATCTAGCGGAGCCTTGCTGCCTTTGATCCTCCCTCCCATCCAGTGAGACATTCACGGACACTCTCCCCTCGTGCCTGCTCCGGCCCTGACAGGAATTTTCCTGTGGTATTCTGTGGTCACAGTCCTGTAATTTACAGCCCAGTGCATGCAGGCTCTCACCACACTGAAGACTTTTGGAGCAAAGCTGGGTCTGATGAGGTGCTCTGGCTGTCACAGAAGGCTGTGGAGAAGCCGCCTCTGGAGTCCAGCAGCACCTACCCCTCCCCCGCTTGCAGCATGCATACCCAGCCACTGTTTTCTTTGGGTGAGATGCAAAGATCAGAGACATGTGGGCAACAGAGGAGCTGCTGGCCAGAAATAGGTGAGAGAAAGAAGTTCAGGCTGCCTGTGCCTCTTAGCTCCTCATTGTTGAGTCCACAGGAGTTTGTGGCCCCTCAGAAGCCAGTCCCCTTTCTCTTGTTTCCTAGTATCTTCAGCTTACTTTACTCAACTTCCATTGGCCCCTGCTTCTGTTAGGCTGCCCCTGTCAGTCTCTCTCTCTCTCCTTCCATCTCATTTTGCTTGCTTGTTTTGCTGCTCTCTTTTGTAGGATCTCTCAGCTTGGGTCCCCATCTCCCATTACTCAGTACATGCCACATCTCCACTGGCTTCTCTTGGATGTGCTGTTACTTCAGCCCAGTTCCATCTGCACCCACCCAATGTCCCTCCACCCCCACCTCCCCAGCTCCTCCTTAAGTTTCCTTCCACTGCCTTCCCTTCCAGGGTGTCTAGACTTCCTGCCAAGTGGAGGTCTTCTCTTGGTCCTCCATGTGTTATGTCCACATTGCTCCTCAGTAATGCAAAAGCTCAGGAAGGACCACTGCAGTGTCAGTCAGTGGCACTGAAACATCCCAAGTGTTCTTCACGTAGTCCAGATTCTGCAGCTCCAAGGAGGAGACAGAAGCTCTGTCTAGTACAGAAATCAGACGGAAACCCAGGGGCAGTCCAAGTATAACAGCAAGATTTGTGGAACCAGGTTACGACACTCATTGTGTAAAGCCCACCACTGGTTTCCACTTGCTCACATCTTACTCTTTGTGTGGCTTGAAGGTATCTGCAGCATCCAGGCTCTTTAGACTTCTTCAGCCCCCTTTTAAGCCACACCCTCCCAGGCTACTCCACCCCACTCGTCATCACCCTGGCTTTTACTTCCTCAAAGAAAGAAAAGAAAAACTTTGTCTCTTCAGCTCATCAGCAAGCTCCATGCAACAGGAACTGAGGCTTTTCATTTCCTTACAGCCTGAGCTGGAGCTTAGCACAAGTTGGTACTGTTAACATGTGTGGCTGTCTGAATGCGTCCTCTAAGTATGGATGTGAATGGAGATGTGAGGCCAATTGCATGTGGTTTATTCCACAAAGACTGATGTGTGCAGAGTATGGCCCTCACTGGAGTGGTATTGATAAGTGGCAGGGCTCAGTGGGAGGTCCCAAGACTGTCCCTCCCTCTCTCCCTGGATTGGTTGTGTCTTGGTCTTTTCCTTTCATGTTGGTCTGCCATGTGGAGCTTTCTGCTACAAGGCAATGCAGCCTTAGTGGCTCTACCAGAGTCAGAACTACACCATTTAGACTTTTAGCCTCCAAAGCTGTAAGTTACTCTGTGTGTGTGTGTGTGTGTGTGTGTGTGTGTATACCAGGGATTGAACTCAGGACCTTACACTTGCCAGGCAGGCACTTAGGCTGCTGAGGTATATCTTTGGCCATAAAGTTGCAAGTTGAATAAAACTTCTTTTCTCTATAAATATCCAGTCTCAAATATTTCTTTTTAAAAAAACTTATTTGTTTGTTTATTTACTTACTTATTTGGTACAGAGTCTTGCTATGCAGCTCAGATTCATAGTGCGACTCCTGTCTTAACCTCCCAAGTGCCTGGAGTACAGGCATATTCCACCACACCCGGTTTCAGTGGCCAGTTCGACATACGGTACTAAGGATCAAACCCGGGTCCTTGCACTTGCACTTGCCAGGCAGGTGCTTAGACCTCCAAGCTGTCTCCTAAGCCCTTGAATATTTCATAATATTAATGAAAAATGTGCTAATACAAAATGAGAAACCATGAGGTATATACGAAGTACAGGGTTGAGGGAACTATGGCCCAACTGAAGAAGCTAGAAGGCAGCAATAGATCCAGCACAGAAGGTGTCTGTGTCTGACCTTGAGGCCTTAAGTGCTAGGCCTAACTCTGGTGTTGATCATATAACTTGCAGTGCAGGCCTCCAGCCCTTCATAGTACTGGGGATAGGCTACCAGGGAAGGAATATGGATGCTTTTGGCTTCTACCAATAGGGTAGGCTGAAGCATGAAGAACTTGGGGATAGGATGAGCAGCTCTGGAATTCTCTAGACCAGGCTAAGAAATCCTGTGGACGAGGGAAGGACTCACGAGGATGCACAGGTTCAAAGGGCTGGGGAGGAGCCAGTAGGACTCACTGGTGGAGGAAAGAAGAAACTAACTCCAGGAATATGGGAACTTAGGGTCTCAGCGTCTGTGAGGATTAACTTCATGAGTCAACCTGACTGGGCTAAAGGATGCCCTGACAGTAACATGTTATTTTTGGGTGTGTCTGGCAGACACAAAATCCAGAAAGGATTTGCATTTAAGTTAGCAAATCAAGGAAAGATTACCAGCATGGGTGGACATTGCCCACATCTCAGGGAGCCTAAATAAAACAGGAAAGTAAGTCTTTCTCATCTTCCTGAACTGAGTTCACCAACTTCTGTCCTCCGAAATCAGAGCTCCTGCTTCTTGGACCTTTGGGCTCCAGAGCACATGCAGCAGTCCCTGGGGTCTCCAGGCTTCTGAGTCAGATTGAGTCACAACCCTGGCCATCCTGGTTCCTGGGGACAGCACATCACAGAGCTTCTTGGCTTCCAGAATCTCAAGGCAATTCCCATAATGGATACTTATTTTTTCTATTGGTTCTGATTTCCTGGAGAACATAGACTAACACAAGGTTTCAGAGAATGGCAAGACCCTGGGGCCCTGAAAGAACCTAGAATGGGGGTGAATTAGCAGATCAGGACAAAAGAATAGAGGTCATGCCAGTGTGGCATGAGCTTTACCATGCAACAGCTCTGGGGCACTTCCCAGCTCTACCACCTTACTAAGTTACTGAACTGCACTCACCATTGAATATCTGCTCACATTTTCTTATTGTTCGTATGGGAATGGAAAAGCTTATTGTTATAATTCCCTGAGATAATGTAGGTAGAAGGTATAATGCAATGTCTAATACACAGCCAGTCTTCAGGTAAATAGTATTAGCTCTTCTGCAATTAGCATTCTTCATTTAAAAAAAATGTTGCACAAACTGGAAGCTTAGAAGAACTCATGCTTGGTGAATTAGGCACAAAAGCTCAATACAGAATAAGGGTTCTCAAGAGTACGAGCTAGGTCTTAGGAATGCTGTGATCTGTGTCTGGGCCCCTAGGATGGTCACTCAGTTCTTTGGTGGGGGCTGAGGCTCTAAAGACTCTTTCTCAGGCTGGTGTAGCTGGAAGCCCAAGGTAATCAAGCCTGTAGGTTCTGAATGTGACTTAGGTATAAGGTGCAGGGGGCAGAGGTAACTGCACTGGAGTTGGGCTCTGATCCATGGGTCAGGGTCCATGATCCAATTCAAAACTTGCTTCTCCTTGTAATGCTTCTGGCAAAACACTTGACGGGAGGCAGTGGACGCCGCTGCCCACCTGTGTGACCTTAGTTAGGGCTGAAGAGCCTGGCTTGCCTGGAGCTGCCTGTCTGGAGGCTGAGACATGTGCAAAGCCACACTGTTGAATGGACCCAGATGGCGGTTTTTACCACAGATGTTTTTCAGGCTCTTCTATCTGTGAAGCATTTCGTCCCTCTGCTGAGCATGCATCATGATGATTTCTAGAACATGAGCTCACTTCACTGTGGGCACTGCATCGTCCTAACATTGGTCTTGCATGATGCTAGCATTTGGAATGCCAGTGCACAGAGTTGACTCAGAACAAGGCATGAGTAAGGCCAAATCTGTTGCTTTGAATCGAGGAATCCACAGCCATTCCAGAACGTTCTTGGACTATTGTTCACATGAAAAACAGAACATGTCTATCAAGCTCTTAGTTTGAGAGTAAATATGAAGTAAATGCTAGCTAGCTAGCCAGTTGGCCAGGGATTGAAATTCATGACAAAGCTGTCACATAGGTGATAGCGCTTCACTCTCACCAAAAGCTGTGCTACTGCTGAGGCCATCATTATGACCCTCCATTTAGAGGGGAAGTCAAGCTGCAGAGACGTCAAGCCGAAACAAATTTGGAATGAACTTGACCTCATAACTGAGTGATAAAGTTTGTCGCCACAGTTCTTCCTACCTGATGAATGAGGCTCTAACTTGATATTTAAACAAAGTGCAGCCCAGTTATGGAGTCTCAGCCAATCACAGTAGTCAAGCTGCAGCCAATCACTAACTGCCCCTGGTCAAACCATGTCTATATTAGGCAAATTATGGCTGAAGTCAATCAGGCTTCTTCTGGGTCACAGCCTGTTCTCTGGCTATAAATACACCCTATACATTTGGTGGGCACAGTGAACCATGGCTATGTGGAATAACATCTGGTTCTAGAATCTTATTCTTCCTCAAATAAGCTCTGCTCAATTGAACCAGATTGTTTTTCTTTTAACTGAGGTTATGCAGTGACCGAGGAGTACAGAATCCTGGATCTTTCCATCCAGAAGCTTGTGCTCCATTGTCTGTGGCAGACACTCTCTCAAAGAATCTCTCTGGATGCTTAGGATTCTGATTTGGAAGGTGTGAAATGGGTAGAACAAATGATCATTTTCACAGCCAACCCCGAGGGATGTTCTAGAGCTGGAACTAACTGGCAAAATCTCTAGCCATTGCCTGGGGCTCCCGGCACAGGTTTTTACACCCAAGTTCCACAAGATTAAAAGAGCAGGTTATATCTGTAAATAGTGGAACTTCTCAGAGGGGAGCTTTCCCTCCCTCCAGACCTCGCACCATTCTCCAAGGACGGGTGGAAAAGGGATGTGCTGCAGCCGCCCAGCGGCTCCCTGGACGATGTCTCTGCCCTGTGCAGGCGTTGCTCCTCCCTAGTGGCCAGCTCTGGAGTGGAAGGTCCTGGACTTGAATCTTGATTCCCTGCTTACTAGGCTGTGGCTTTGATTAGTCATTTAATCTCTTTTCCCTCAGTTTTTCCCCTATGAAACAATAATTTCTACCTCCAGAAAACAGCCATTGGTATGGCTCCCAGGACATAGTGAGCATTTAATAATTGCTAGCTACTGTATGAATGTTGCCACATTTCTAGACAGTCTCCCTCACTTCTGCCACTTTCATTTATGACCAGATGTAGCCAGGAAGAAATGGCACAAGGATGAACTTGGAGACAAGGCAGACCCAGTAACAGACTCAGGTCAGCTTTATTCAAAGACCACATAATCCCTGACCTGGCCCACACTCTGGCTGATATTGCCATGTGCCACTTTGGGTGTGATGTCCACTACATACCCAGCTTGCTCCCCCAGATACGAACATCGACTGCAGGGCAGGATCACAGTGGGCAGCATGGACTGGTGCTCACCTCCTCAAATCTACACTGCCAGATAAGTGAGGACTCTGTCAGCATAGTGGTAAGACACCATCAGGCTGCTGCTTGATGGTCTGTAACTAAATAAGCAGATTCTTAAGGAGGTGTGGACTCTCCTTCTCACTGTCCTGGCACCACATAACACTAGGCTAATGTTCTTGGTTCTGGAAACTATGTCCTCATCACAGTCTTTCTCCATTACCACCAACCCCATTCCACTTGGCTGGCTACTCTGGGGACTTTGCTCAGTACAAAACAAATGAGAATGTATTTTACATTGGATCACTGGCAGCAGGATGGGTTCTAACTTCCTTGTAGCCTGGTAAACTAGAACCAAGACCAAGCAGCATTTCATGGACCATGAAGGCCAACTTATCTCCACATCTAGATTTATAAACTCTAGGTTAGAGAGTTATGTGACCCAGGGGTAAACCCTCCTTGTATGAATGGAAACTCTCAAAGCTCAGAGAGTGGAAGCAACTTGCCTAGGGTCACATAGCAAGTTAGAGAGAGGCAAGACCAGAACTCACCCACAGCTCTCAACTTCTGTCTTCCACATTCCCCAGCTGGCTTCATGTGGCGAATCACTTGCTTCCAAGTTTAGGATGTTTCACAAAGCTTTAGGCTCAATAACCAAAGCTGGGTCACCCTGAATCCTGATGATTAGAAATGCCCACCTAGCAATTCTCTGATGCACTGACAATTGCCATTCTTAATAAGAGAGCTTTGGAAGATTTTAAAGTAACTTTCTAATCCTCAAAAATTAAATTTTTAATTAAATTTTGTATCATTTCTATTTTTTATCATTTTGTATTCTTTAAATAATAAAAATAATATCAATTACTGGGAATGTACTACTAACATGTTTTGAAACTGTCGCATTGTTATTTCTTATTAGAATAGAAAATAAAATAAAAATAAATAATAAAAACAAAAAATTTAAATTTTTGTTTAGTGAAGTTTGAGAGATTCCAGATGCCTAGTATAAAGTAACACATAAAAATAACTAAGCAATTGATTTGTATTTTTAATGAGCTCAGACGTTTAACCACGCAGAATATTTCTTTTCTTTTTTCTTTTTTTTTTAATGGTTAGATGCTGGTTCTTGGGATATCATTGGAAAACCCAGAAGTCTAAGATGTAATGGGTACTCATGGTGGCACGTACAGCTGTGATGTCGGTGTCGGGGACCTGCTCCCTGTGGGCAGCTACTTTCTTTGGGGGCTGAGACAGGTGAACCATGTAAGCAGGCTTATGGAGCTCGGGAGTTTGTGCAGTTGAAAGAGAAAGAAAGAGGGTGTAAGTGTGGATGAGTGGAGACGTATATGGGCTGATGTGTTCATTAGTGATGATTTTAAAGCAACAGCCTAAATGAACATTAGAATTAACATAATTCCTGCAAAAACACAGACTTCCACAAGTATAGGCTCTGTCTCTATTACAGCCCTTTTCAGAGCTGTAATAATCATAATACAACTAATTATCACTTTGCATTCGGAGAAGCACCCAACTCTTTGCATTTGTTTTTCCTAATGGCCCAATGAAATTGAGGTTCTTATTTCCATTTCTCAGAAGAGGGAACTGTAGCATAGAGACTTTGAAGAAGCTGCCGAAGACTACGCAATCAACAGGTGACACAGCTGGTATGAAGTCACACATACCTGACACAAAAACCTCCTGGTACGTTCTAAAAAACCTGACATATCAGAGATCCCAGGGTGGCTTGTCAAAATAAGATCCTCCCATTCCCACCCCTGAGCTGTGTAGTGGGACCCTTTGGATGTGGGATACAGGAATGTACTTTTTTAACATATGGTCCCCAGTTTTCTAGGGGTCTCAAAGTGTGGAGAACAATGTCCTAAATGAAGAAATCAGCTAAGTGTTTCCAGGTGGGAGCCCTGTCTTATCCCATCAGGTCAAGACCCAGGTGCAGGCTTTCTCCCTGAGAGCTCAGCAGTTTCGCATCTGCGAGATGCAGTTCTCAGGGGACTGACCCCACCACTGGCCCAGCACTGCAGACAAGACCCCACCCTCCTTCCAGAAGGAGTCTGTGTCTGAGTCCAGACACAGAAAAGTATCTGTCAGAATATCTTCCGTTACAGGCTTAGGGTGGATTGTTCCCCTACTGCTGTGACTGTCAGTTATTCGTGTTGTACCATCCCCCACCTATATTCCTAATCAGGGAGGAGGAAAGGGTGTCACTTTACCCAGGTGTGCATGACTGTGTCCTCAGCACTCAGAAACAGGTTACTAAGCCTACACTCAGGCCAGAGGAGGCATTTTACCCTGTGCTTTAGGTAATTTGGCCCAGATTAGGGCCAATGTGGTTGTAAAACCTTCTCTCTACAGTCTACAAGCACCATGCCTGTGATTATTTTAGATTCCTTCAGACAAAAGCAAGTTCTGTGGCAGACAGGCTGTGACACAGCAAGGACTCCAGTGGCCTGACACTCCCTTTCTCTTGGGGAATGTCATCGGCTGGATGAGAGAGGACCTTCGGCTCATCATGACTCTGCCCAAAATAAAGCAATGAGAAAGGAGGGAGAAAAAGAGGCTCAAGCCTGATACCAGTACCATGGTGCTGATTGTGGACAAAGATGTGGCACTTTGCCTGTTGTCCTGTAACTGGCAGGCAGATGCCAGGCCTTGGTCTCTTGGCTTCCTTTCTGTTCAGAGAAGTTTCCCAGAATGGCTTCTTGAGCACCTGTATTCCCCGTTCTCCATTTCCACCCAGCCCCTGTGCCCTCAGATGAACACAGTTGGCCCAGGGATAGTCCACCTTGAAGCCACCACAGTGTAAATGCATGTGCAAATGAATTTACTGGTGCCAACTTCCCCATCAGAGTCTCTATGCAGGAGATAGATTTTAGTTAGTTGGGAATTTGTGGTGGGAGGAGACTGTAGATAAGAATGTAGGTAGTCAAATCTCATTAATTACCAGAAATCAGTAATGTGCCCCAGAGAGGAAGATGGGAAGATGAGTCACTAAGACTGCCATGCCCCAGTTGAGTCCCCAAATTACATCCTAGGCACTAGGAGCTTCGATTTCCCTTTTCCTCATCTGACATTGCTGTGAGAGTCCCATCGCTTCATTACTCCAGTGATTTTCAAGAACATGCATAGAACCCCACCGTGATGGCTTACTAGCTTACACTCTGCTATGTTTCAGTTCCTCACTGCAGCCATGGTTGGTGGCCCCAGGTTCTAAAAAAGGGAGGAAATGGGTCTTTACGAAGTAATATAATGTGACAGACACTTTCGTACATCACACAGAGCATGTGATGGAATCCTCAGTCACTCTGAGAGCCAGGGAGGGTTTTCCCCTTTTCATGAGTGTGGCCCTTTTATGGATGAGGACCAAGGACCTGCAGAATGATCCAGAATCTTTGACTCTCAAGTCCGCATTCTTTGCCTTGCTTTTGGTAGGCGATGCGTGGGCTCACCAGTGCGGACTTATGCTGTGTTCCTTTGCTAGTCTCTACACTGCAAAAACAAAAGCAAGAGCCATGTTTAGGTCTCCCCTTCAGTCCCTTGAGGCCCAAGGTGTTGAGGGCAGGGCATCCTATATTAATAAACCTTTTCTTCTCATTGAAAGTCTTTGAGAAGACTCCTGTCACAACTTCATTCTTTCCAGAGCAGCACCTCAGGCTGGAAGGAGCCCTGCAGATCTTCTGGAACATTCCTTTTTGTGTGTTTTAAATAATGCTAGTGGACATTGTTTGGAATCCTCCTGGTTGCCATATCCATGGTACACTAATGAGTCCATGTAACCCTCACAATATCCAAATGAGAGTAGTAGTCCTATTTTATTATCTTGAGATAAGGAAGTTATGGCCCATCAAAGTCAAATAATTTACTCAGAGGGATAAGCAGAGTTGGTATTTAAACCTAGCATGGCTAATCTTCCCATTCTTGTCACCCACCATAGGAATTAAGGGTTTGCCCCTCAGCCTGCCCTATTTGGTTGGCTTCCAAGAATTGGAGATGAGTTGGTGAAGGCAAACATCCTATGGCTAGGGGATGCCCTTTCAGGCCTCCATCTACTCCACACTAGAGAAACTTCACTTGTCAAGGCTAATACTTGTTTTGTTTGTCTACTGGACAGTAAAACATGGAATAATTTATTTGGAAAGAAGAACAAAACCATTATAGGAAGTGCCTATATGGAAAGGGAAGTGGAAAGGTTTTAGGCCAAAGAAGACATCATTGGTAAGATCATCTTGAGTTTAGATGATATAGTTAGGATTGTCCAGCACCAGCGAGATAGCTCAGTGGACTAAGCACCTGCCTAGGCAAAGACAGGAACCATGGTTTGATCCCCAGCACCACATACTGCACTGGCCCCGCCCCTGGGCATGCTGAGTTGGTCTCTGAGACCAGGTGTGGTGGCACACATCTGTAATCCCAGCACTGGGGAGGCTGAAAACTGGAGGATCACTATGAGTCTGAGTTGCATAGTGAGAGCACAATGTTTAATGTTTAATGTTCTAAAAACATTTTTAAAAAGTATTGTCCATAAATGGTCAGATTTGACACTTTTTGTTTGATCAATAGGACACTTACTTCTCCACCACACAGTATTTGAGTTGGAAAGAAAGTTAATTATATAAGATTGTCTGTTGCCAAATAACAGAAAAATCAGTAAAATTGGCTAAAGCACATGTGGAGAATTACAAGCTCCTGAAAGGCAGGTCTGATGGCAATGTGATCTCCTAGCATGCTGGTCCTTGAACTTTTGGCTCTATCCTGGCCAGACTTATGTGACTTCACAAGGCATCAGAAAAAAAAAGATTCTTCTACACATCCTCTGGCCAGACAAGGATTGACCTTCCCTGAATCTTTCCTCTATTAAATGCTCATGAGATACAAGATAGGCTGGAACAATACAGTGTGA
>PVKN010002088.1:0-29445 GCA_004027915.1 Capromys pilorides
TATAAGTCGTGAAAGGAAATATCGCTAAAGAGTTTTTTAAAAAAGAACCAAGCATCAATCAAGAAAATGAAAATTTCAATAAATCAAATAATAAAACTCAACTGAGAGTCTCAGCATTAGCAAGATGAATCAGAAAAAAGGATATCAAGACCTGAAGATAAAGTGTGCTGGAACATTTAGGCAGTAATGACGAAAAAGAGATGATTAGAAACAAAAGTAAAACAGAGAAAAGATTATCCAAAAGCTGCTGGACAACTCTAAAAGAATAAGTTTAGGAATTGCTGGCCAAGAATCACTGAGTGTGATACAGACTAGTGGCATAAAAATCCTATTCCTTAAAATTATTGCAGAAAAATTCTTGGAGCTGGTGAGATAGCTCAGTGGACTAAAGCACCTGCTTAGGCAAGCTTAGGCAAGCTTAGGCAAGCGCAGGGACAGTGGTTCAATCCCTGGCACCACAGCCTGAGCCAGCCCTGCCCCCAGGGCAGGCTGAGCAGGCCAGAGTCCAAGGGTAGTGGTGTATCCTAGCAGTGCAGAAACCAGAAGCAGGAGGAGCACCATGAGTCTGAGTGAGACCTTGTAACAACCAAATACATTAAAAAAAAAAAAAAAAAAAAAAAAAAAAAAAAAAAAAAAAAAAAAAAAAGAAAGAAAGAAAAAAAAAAAAAAAAAGAAAAAATTCTCAAAGCTGAGGAATGAGATGGATACTTCAGTTAAGGTGGCATTTAGAACTCCAAATGGACAGAAGTAGAAAAAAACTTCATCATAACAAACTGCCAGGAACAGGGTCAAGCCAAATAGCCCAGCGTATTAAAGTGCCTGAAAGCCTGCGCAGGGGCAGGGGGTCCAATCCCTGGGCCTGCCGTGCTGGCCCTGCCCTTGGGGATGCACTGAGACAGCAATGGAGACTGGGTGTGGTGGCACACATCTGTAAACAGGTGGTCTTGGGAGGCTGTAAACAGGTGGATCACTACGAGTGAGATCTAGTAGTGAGACCCTGAACACTGTAGACCCTTCCCTAAAATACAAAGAACAAAACAAAAAAAGGAAAGAATTTTAAAATCTGTTAAGAGAAAAGCATCAAATCACTGATAAAGGCAAACCCATCAGAATAGCAGCAGAATTTTCAACAGAAACCTTAAAGTCCAGCAGAGCTTGAAATCGACTTTTGAGACCTGAAAGAAGGTACCTGCAAATGTAGATTATTATAACTTGCAAGGCGATCCTTCAAAATCAAAGGGGGAATAAAGACCTTCCATGAGAAGGCTAGACTGAAGAAACTCGTGATCACCAAGCCACTAATACAGAAAACATGGAAGAATACAATGACAGGAATTTGTACATAGCTGTCAAAATAGCACTTAATGAAAATGGTCTTAAGTCTCCAATTAGGAGATGTAGGCTGACAGGCTGGATTAAAAATAGAAAAGACTCATCTGTATGCTGCCTGCAAGAGACACACCTCATCTACACATGTCTACATGGCCTGAGAACAGGAGGATAGAAAGTGCTGCTCTAAGCCGCTGGAGTCTGAAAGGAAGTAGGACTGGCTAAATTTATGTCTGACAAAGCTGGTTCAAATAAAAGCTGATGAGAAGGGATAAAGAAGCCACTGAATAGTAGCAAAAATACCAAGAAGACATAGCAATTGTAAATATATATACAATGAACTTTGGTACACTCTATTTAATAAAATGAACACCTGGACACAAGAGGCCAGATAGATATAAATATTATCATAACAGAGGACTTAATTGCCCACTTTCAGAAGTAGGTCAACCATACCAAAAAAAAAATCCACGAAAAAAAACTGTAAGAGTTAAACTATACTATGGATCAAAGTCTCAATAAATACAAGAAAATGAAAATAATGTCATCCTATCAGGTCACAACGGAATCTTAGGAGAAAACAAGAAAAGAAACTATACAGAAACACGAAGACAATAATTTACCTCTGAAAAATCAATGGGTCACTCCAAAAACCAGGAGAAATTTAAAAATTCTTAGAACTAAATGATAATGAAAAACTAACACCAGATTCAGTGAGACACAATGAAAACACTTTTAGCCAGGCATGGTGACGCACACTTGCAATCCCAGCACTTGGGAGGCCGAGGCAGGAGGATCAGTGCAAGTTTGAGACCAGCCTGGGCTACAAAAGTGAGCTCAAGGTCAGCCTGAACTGCATAGTGAGACCCTGTCTCAAAAAGACAAAAAAAAAAGCAGTTTTAGTGGGAAAGTTTATAGCTACATTAGAAGAGTACAGTACAGTGATCCTAAATAAATTACTTAACGAAATAATTCAAGGAAAACTAAGAACAAGCCAATTTCCAAAACAGTAGAAATAAATAAATATAAATATCAGAATGAATGAAACTGAAACAATAAAAAGGATGAAAACTATCAGTGAATCAAAGGTTTGGTCTTTGAAAAAAATATACAAGATTGATGAACCCTTACTTACTGAAAGAAAAAGGTGGCCAAAATTAACGAAGCTAGGTGACAGGTGAGATAACAATACGTGCCACTTGTCTTAGCTACTCTTCTCTCATTGCTGAGACAAAATACCTGATGCCCAAAAGGAAAGGTTTAGTTAGCTCACAGTTTGGGGGGGGGGGGGGTTTAGTCCATAATCACCTGGCTCCAGGCAGGGGGGCATGGCACAGGGGCAACGCTCCAAGGCGGCTGAAGATAGCAAAAGCAACAGGAGCAAGAGGGGGCGAACAAGCCTCCTTCCTCCTTATATTGTAGGCAGCCTACCTGCTCTGGGGACTCCCTGGGGAGTCTCTTACTCCCACCCACACCATCCCCCTGCCGTCCTGTTGCACAGGCTCAGGATGTTCACTAAGTAAGGACCCGCCTCCCTGCTAAGTCACTTAGTTAACCTTCTAAATGTCTCAGGTTGACGCAATGAACAACATCCTAGAGTGGTCCGGGCATGTCCTCCACACCCAGGATGTGGAACTGCTGAGTTACTCAGTGAAACTTCTAGACTCCTCTAGTTGATACAATGCATCACAACACCACTGAAGTACATGTCAGAGGGCTGGGACATAGCTCAATGGAATAAGTGCTTGCCTGGTAAGCACAAGGTCCTGAGTTCAATCGCCCCCAAAATGTTAGAAATTATTTTGTAAACTTATATTGCTATAAATGCAATCAAGAAGAAATTATAAATTCCCAGACACATACGACCTATCAACATAACCAAAGGAGATCTAAACAAATAATAAGCAATGAAATTGATGAAAAAAAAAAGCCCAGGACCCAATAGATTTACCCCTGAATCTTATCAGACTTTTAAAAATAACTAACATGAATGCTTCTCAAACTTTTCCATGTAATAACAAAGGAAGGAACACTTCCTACCTCATTCTATGAAGCTTGCATTACCCTGATACCAAAACAGATAAAGACAGAACAAATAAAACTATGGGCCAACATTCCTGTTAGATATTAATGTAAAAGTCCTTAACAGGATTCTTCCAAAAGTGCTCAACAACTCAGTGAAAAGATCACATATTACAACCAAATCAGTTTCATTCCAGAGATGCAAGGATGGTTTAATATGTGTAAATCAAGAAATGTAATAGCCATCTAAATAGAACTACAGATCAAATTCACATGATCATCTTAAAATGTAGAAAAGGCCTTTGACAAAATAGAGCATCTCTCCTGATAAAAACAAAACAAAAAAACAAAACAACAACAACAACAAAAACCCTGGGGTTGGGGACACAGCTCAGTGGTATAAGCACTTGCCTGGCAAGTGTAAGGTTCTGAGTTCAAGCCCTGGTACCACAAAAAAGAAAAATCTTGATGAAAAAGGTGTAGAAGAAGCTTACTTTAAATTGATTAAAAACAAAAAAACAAAAAACTCACAGCTAATCATACTGAATGGGGGAAAAATTGTAATTATTTTCTTTAAAACCAGGAGTGAGACAGGGGTGTCTATTTTCATCATTCTGGTTCAATGTAGCACTTGAAATGTTAGCCAGAGCAGTTGAGCAAGAGAAAAATAAAGAAATGTGAAGAGGAAAATAAGAAGTCAAATTATCCCTAGTTAAAAGAGGATTTAATGCTTTATGCAAAAGACCCCCCAAAACTCTGCCAGAAGACTTTAGATCTAAGAAGTTCAGCCAAGTGGCAGTATACAAAATGAACACACAAAAATGAGTATTATTCTGTCTCAGTTACTCTTCTCTCGTTGCTGGGACAAATACCCAACACTCAAAATGAAGGAAGGGAAGGTCTGTTTAGCTCACAGTTACTGGAGGTTTCAGTCCATCCTCGGCCGGCTCCAAGGCAGACTGGCACATGGCAGAGGACAGCGGTTCATGGCGGAGGAACAGCAACAACGGCAACAGAGAGGCAATAGAGAGAGAGTCTGTTTCTCGGTCTCTCTTATATTACATTCAGGCTCTCTGCCTCAGGCTATCCACCTCAGGCCACACCCACAATCCCAGCAGTACTCAGATCCATAATCCTATCTTTGGCTCACCCATAATCCCAGTAGATCATGAGTTAATCTCAAACTCTAGAAGTCCCCGCCCCATGACTGCATGAGGATTTGGTGGGACAACTAGACATAAACCATAACATATTCCTATGCACCAATAATGAACCCATCAAGAAAGGGATCAGTGACCTAATTTCATTCCCAGTGACTTAAAAAACTAAATACCTAGGAAAGAATTTAATCAAGGGGTGAAAGATCTCTATAATAAGAGTAGTAGAACTCTGAGGAAAGAAACAGAAGAGGACATTAGAGGATGAAGAGATAGCCCTTGTTTTGAACCAGAAGAGCTAATATGAAAATGACCACATCACCAAAAGCAATCTATAGATTTCATGCAATCCCAGTTAAAATGCCAAAGCATTCCTCACAAAACTAAAGAAAAAAATTCCTAAAATTCATATGGAGTCAGAAAAGACACAAAATAGCCAACACAGTTCTAAACAAAAATAGGAAAGCTAGAGATATCAAATGCTGGATCTCAGTTACACTACAAATCTAAAACAGTATGATGTGGATGCAAAAACAGACAGACCCATGCAATGGAACAGAAGATAGAACCAATCACTTGCAACTATAGCCATCCAGATATTTGTTAAGGGGCCAAAAAACATATACCAGTCAATACAGTCTCTGCAATAAATGGGGCTGGAAAATCTGGATATTCACTTGTAGAAGACCGGAATTAGATCCCTATTTCTTGATGCATAATCAGATCAAAGCAAAGTGGTTCAAAGATCTAGATATTAAAACAAACTTTAATATTTCTGGAAAATTACATAATGGAAACAGTTGAAGCCACAGGCATAGTCAAAAACTTTCTGAGCAGAATTCCAATACCCGAGGAAGAACATCAAGAATCTCCACATGGGACTATAGCAAATTAAAAAGCTTCAGCACAGTGAAAGAAACCATCAACAAAGTGAAGAGACAATGTACTGAATAGTGGAAAGATTTTTCTAACTTCTCTTCTGATGGAGGACTAATATACCCAGATTACATAAAGAACATACCAAAAAAAAAAAAAAAAAAAATCCTCATAAAACAACTGACACAATCAAAAAATTATTTCAATAGACATTTTTTTTCCATTTATGTATTTGGCATAGGGTCTCACTAACAACTCAGACTAGTAGTGATCCTCCTGTTTTCAGCCTTCCCAGTGCTGGGATTAAAGGTGTGTACTACCACCCCTGGTCTCGGTTACAGGCTCAGCGTGCCCTGGGGGTGGGGCTGGCATGGCATGTGGGACAGGGACTCAAACCCTGGTCCCTGCACTTGCCAAAGCAGGTACTCAGTCTGCTGAGCTATCTCACTGGCCTTCAATAGACATTTATCAAAAGAAATGCAGGTGACCAATCAGTATAGAAAAAAGGTTCAACCTATTTAGTCTTCAATGAAATGCAAGTCAAAACTACTTTGCGATTAGCTCTCACTTCAGTTAGAATGGCTATCATCAAGAACACAGAAGACAATGAACTAAGGCAAGGACACTGGGAAAAGAAACACTCTTATATTTTTGTTGCAAAAGACTGCAGCCACTATGGAAATCAGTACAGAGATTCCTGAACAAGCTAAAAAAAAAAAAAAAAAAAAAAACACCATTTGACCAGCTATACCTTTCCTGAGTATATTTCCAAAAGAATTGAAGATATACTTGAGTGATAATTCATGGCCATGTTTTCGGTGGCACAATCACAATAACTAGGTTCTAGAAGCAGTCTAGATGCCCATCAGCAGATGAGCGGAGGAGGACAAATGGTATATGCGCACAATGGAATATCATTTGGTCATAAGGAAGAATTAAGTCTTGTCACTTGCAGGCAAATGGATGGAACTTGAGACCATCATGCGAGGAGAAAGGAGTCCAACTCAGAAAATTAAATATTGCACATCTTCTATGACAGGAGGATCCTAAAGTACAAGTGATGAAAGGAAAGGAGAATCATTGAAGAAAAAACTAGAAGTAGATACTTGGAGATGGGAGGAGGACTGAAAATGATAGAGATACGATATATTCACGCACCCAAGGAGCATCACTATTCAATGTTACAAGCAGGCACTAATTAAAAAAGAGAGGAGGCTGGCCAGGCAGCTGAGGACTGAAGCATCTGCTTAGGCAGGCACAGAGACCCGGGTTTGACCCGTAGTACACTGTGCTGGGCCCTGCCACTGGGAGTGGTGGCAAGCGCCTGTGATCCCAGTGCTTGGGAGGCTGAAAACAGGAGAATCACTTTGAGTCCAGTCTACATAGTGAGACTCTATAGACCCTGTACTAAGCACATTTAAAAGAGAGAGAGAGGGAGGGAGAGAGAAGGGGAAGAAAACTTTAATTTTCAGCATGACAAAAAAGAAACTAAAACCTAAGTAAAAACCAACCTGAGACTGAAGCAAAACAACACAACTTGAACAAGCAAAATCCCTGCATTTTATGTCAGATTTTTTTTTTTTTTAATGTATGAAAAACTACTGGTGAAGAAAAAGTCTAGCAAGTCCATGGAACAAAGTGGAAAGATTGGAAGGAGACACATCACACAAAAGGAATGTAAGTGGCTCCGGGCCGAGAGGGCACCAGGCAGGCTGGCACTAGCATAGGGAGGCCGAGGAGCCTAGGGCAGAAAGGAAAGAAGACCTGATACTGAAGCAAGTACCGCCCTCGCTTCCATGCCCAGGGCCTGAGTGGCTCTCATATAGATGAAGAAATGCTCAAATCCACTCAAAATAAGATAAAGATGAGTGAAAGCTATGCAAGGCTGGCAAAAATGCCAACACTGGCTAACAAACTACACTATTTGTGGCTGGTGGGGCTGGGAGCTGTTTCATCCACTCTGGAGAGCAAGTCTCCATCCACCAGCTATTCAAATCACAAATCCACATGTACTCTGGGCTCCCTCATTAGGCTTAGCTTTATCCTATGGACACTTGTAAAGTAGCACATATGCTGGCATGGTTATGCGTGTGTGACAGGGTCTCACTATGCAGTCCAGGCTGGCCTTAAACTCACTTTGTAGCCCAGCTGGTCTCAAGCTAGCAATGATCTTCCTGCCTCAGCCTCCCAAGTGCACCACCACAC
The DNA here is from genome assembly GCA_004027915.1 of Capromys pilorides. NCBI lineage: Eukaryota > Metazoa > Chordata > Mammalia > Rodentia > Capromyidae > Capromys > Capromys pilorides. Next base: position 7,590 of record PVKN010002088.1, read on the forward strand.
GCAGTCCTAGGCATAGTTATTTATTACAGCATTGCTGGTAATGGGAAAAGACTGGACACGACAGACACATGCATCGGGGTTAAATGAGTGACAATGCATCTGGTGCAATGCTGTAAAAGCATAAGGTGAGAGAGGCTGCACTTCAGATATGGGAGAGGGGGGTGTGACACGCCTGCCTATAATCCCAGCACTCGGGAAGCTGGGGCAGGAGGAGCTTTTCGAGGCCAACCTGGGCTACAAAGTGAGCTCAAGGACAGCCTGCATCGCACAGTGGGACTCTGTTTCAAAAAAAGACAAAAATTAAAAAACAGATATTGAAATGGGAAGCTCTCCAAAGAGTGTTAAGAAAAGCAAGGCACAAAGCTGTGTGTGTAATATGCTACCATAACACATCAGAAAGACAGAAAGGCCATGTACTATGAATAGGCTTGCAGGTACACAGAAGGTTGCAATAAAGGAACCGTAAGACAGTGGTTATTCCCCGTCTGGGCATGGGAAGTGGGCAGATGGGGGGCAAGGGTCATACTTTTGATGCTTGTATCATGTACATCTCCTGCCTAGTAAAAGCACAAAACATGAAAATGCACCCTGTGTCTTTGGCCTTGAGTTACCCACTGGATGCAAGCGCCTCAGCCTATGTTTCTGATGCTTTTTCCTTCTTTGCATTTATTTATTTATTTGGCACAGTGTCTCATCACACAGCTTGGACTCGTAGTGATCCTCCTGTCTCAGACTTCCCAGCACTGGGATTAGAGGCCTGCGCCACCACACCTGGTTTCAGTGGCTGGCATAGCATGCAGTGCTAGGGATCAAACCTGGGTCCTTGTGCTTGCCAGGTAGGCACTTAGTCCACTGAGCTACTATCTCCCCAGCCTCCCTTCTTTGTTCTTATTACTACATGTTTGCAGTACACCATGCTTACATTCACTGGGTAGAAGCTGGAGCATGTGCATAACCTAGCTTAATTCTCTTTCTACAACCCCCATCTCTTGGTTCTTTTCCCATTTGCAAAAGCTCTGTGTCCTTGTTTCCTACTATCTACCTTTTATTTGATTCTTTAGTGCATTGACACCATTTACCTATATTTGAGCTTGTGTATCTGATTCGTGTCACTTAACATTATGGTCTCAAGATGCACCCATCCGCCTTAGTAATCCCATGCTCTGCTTGGTTGGACCTGCCTTTTGGCTGGGATTTATAGAAGATGCCCAAACTCGGTATTAGAATAGTGGATGCTACTTTCCCATCTTCACTCAGCCATCCAGGCTCGACTGAAGTTGCCATGAGGCTGACTGGAAGGTGACAGTAATGGTATAAGAAAGCTGGAGTCTACATCGATGTTTCCAGTAACTAGTGTGACGTGTGCAGCAGGAAGGTGTAGGAATCGTCCAACAGCCTGAATGCAGACTGCCTGTGCTAGCTGTACACCACACAGCCTTCTGTACCCCAAAATGCTATCTCCGGCCTTGGGAACAGTCCCTGGAGAGCCACTTCAGTAAGGAAGGGGTGCTGCATAGTTCTGTAGGTCACACTCAATACCAGCCTGTTTAAGGGGTAGTGGGTGGCCGGGTGGGGAAGGTTGACTGTCTGACCTGCAGAACTGAAGCATCCCCTCTTTTCCAGGTTACAAGTGTCAGTCACCACCCCTGCCGGTTCAGATAGTTGCCTTCGGGAGAATGCTACCCATTCCTGCAGAAAGCCAGGAGACAGGACTCTGAGGACTCCATCCCCATCACTCTGTGACAGCAGGGGCCACCAGGAAGACCAGGGTGGAATGTCTTAGTCATCCAGTCCCACCACAGTTGAGCACCACTCTCATCATTCTAACTTTGGAGATCCTGATCCTGATCCTGAGAGGAGCCTCCACTCTTCTCATTGTATACCCAGTCCACAGGGGCATGTTTAGCCCAGAGAATGATGGAACAGAGGCTCCTGGGCGCCAAAGCTGGGCTGTGTTCTGGAACACGGTGGGCTCTGTGGAAGAGGAGCCCAGATCTACCCACCTCGACACCTGTTGCACCCTGAGTGCCTGGAATGCTGGGCCCTGGGCTAGAGCCTGGCGTGTATTTCTCACTTCATGGCAGCCATGGTCAATAGCACTTCCTCTGCTTTTCATTTGGACCCAGCCCACTCTGAGGCCTTCCTCTCACCACCCCCATGTGTGCCTCCCACTACTGTTCCTCTACAAAGTATACAACACTGCCCACTAAATCCATAATTCCTGCCAGGTATAGAGATGTCTTCCCATAATCCAGGACATTAAAGCCAAGGATTGAAAGCAAGCCTGGGCAACTTGGTAAGATCCTGCCTCAAAATAAAAATAAAAAGAACTGGGGCTATAGCTCCATGCTCCATGGGTTTAGGGACTGTGTTAATCCTTTCACAGTTTTAGCGCTGATGCCTAATCCAGTGTATGGAAGAAAGTTGTTGATTGGATTAGTAATTAAGTCTATTACTTTAAATGTCACAGTAAGAAGTACTTGGAGAGCACAGTTCTCATGAGAAGGGAACAAGAGAGTCCACGGAGGGTCACATAGCATGAATGCAAAGCTCTCCCCCCACATCCAGGCTGACTCAGTGTGACTCTGGGAGAGAGAACCATTTACCCAGTGCAATTGTTCCTTTGGTTTCCTTAACCAAGTAAATCTGAGCGAAGTCCACAACACAAAGGCAGTAAAGAAAAGAAAAATGTAAACGGCAGTTCAGGGGAGTGAAAGGGCGGGGAGATGAGCGAGGAGCCCTTGTTTGGCTCAGGAAAACACACCAGTGTTTATAAAGAAGGAAGACAAACACCTGATACCTGAACACACACACACACAGTGTGCGCGCGCCCATACGCACATAGAGACGCACAAGTGTGCACATGCGCGCACACACGTTAGGTCAACTTTCCCAAGCAAGGGCAGCACAGTGGTCCAGAGCTCAACTCTGAACATTTGGAAACTGTCACCTTGCTTTAATTTATTGAAACAGGAAATAGGAAACTGATGGTGCAGCCAAAGGAAGCCATGTCATGTCCCAGCTCAGGGAGGAGTTGTCCCAGTTCCCCTTGAGTGTGGGTGGCTCGTGGAGCCCCAGGAGGTGCCTGGCCTGTGGAGCAAGGTGACAAGTGGCCAGGGCCCTGTAGGGGGAGGCTGGTGTGCAGACAGACTTCCTTCTCTCTGGCAGCCTCACACTTGTCTAGGTTCTTCTGCTACTAAGGCTGAAGGGACACACGGCATTCACAATGAGGGGCAGAAAACACAGGAAAGATGAGGGGTGAGGGGGACAGGAATGGAATGGGCAAGGTGGCAGGAGTTGTCCTCCAAGGACATGGGCTCTGGGGTTTTTCAAAGGGGGTTTCTTTCCTTGCTTTATCTGTACCTAGCTATACACCCCAAGCCCCAAGTGAGAAAAATCTATGTTGGATTCAAGTCTAGCTTCATTGGCTGAACTCTAACATCTTACGTCACAAGTAGCTTGCTTCATCTCCACGTGAGCTGCAAGCACCCATTCAAAGGCCAAGCCTTTTGCTGAAGCAAAGAGCAGACAGAGACCAGTACTGCAGGCCAAGAGGCAAGGGTGTGCTTTCCCACGAAGGCCCAAACCAAAGGCTTCTGGGTCCTGGTCCAGCCAGCACCAGGCCAGGAATCCTGGACTTCATTCTATACGTGGGCGGGAGCCAAGAGTGGAATTTGAGGAAGGGACAGGCAGGTTCTGATTTGTGCTTTGGAAAGACAATCATTTTGGAAAGAGAACCTAAGGCAAGTCTACGTGCTCACTACTTTTTTAAATTGGTGGTACGAGGCTCAGGCCCAGGAATTCATGCATGCGGGGCAGGGGTTGGGCTGCTGAGCTACTACGCTGCCTCTTCTACGCTGGCCAGGTGCAGCTTCCAATGCCAATGCTAACAGTGAGCTCCTACGCAGCCATTAGTTTGTATCTTGTTCATCTTCACCACAGTTTTCTAGAAATGGGGATCCACAATCCCCATAGGATCAGGTCATTATAAAGATAAACCTGTGCATGAGCTCCTGGGTATGTAGAGCCCAAGGCGCAGAACTTGGCACTTGATGAGCCCTCAGGTGGCTGCTCCTGGCGTGTAGCTGCTCCAACTCGAGTCCTCTCTTCATAGCATATTCTTCACAAAGCACCTACTCAAGAAGTGTTCCTTCATGACCAAAGACTGCCTCTCTTCCCCAGAGGAGAGTGGGATAGGGCTTGGAGCGATCCTGGCTCCTTCCGATCCTTCAAGTCTGGAAGCCTGAGGTTTCCAAAACTGTGGTGTCCAGGAAGCTAAGGGGTTTTTACACTTTGACTCCTTTACCTGCCATGACCTTGTTCCTTCAAGTGCCCACCAAATCAACGTTTCATCTATTTTTGTTAAGCTGTGTGCAAAAGTAATTACATGTACATATGAAATGGAAAATTCAGTATTTTTAAAAAATAAAGTTTATAGTCAAGATCAAGTAAAAAATAAATCACAGCACCGTTTTAATGTACGGCTTAGAACCAGAAATTATTATTGTGCTTGCTGTTAATTACCCTAAATGCTATTCCATTTCCATTAATGTAATCAGGACTGGGGTTGTCTGAGACCTCTCTGAAGATGGGCCAGATGTTCCCAGGGATGTCGAGAGGGATCCTTGTGGCCTCCCTTATATCCTCTCACTTAGGAAAGGCAGGGCAGATCTCTAGGGCCCTTTGAGGACTAGCTGAGTCAAGGACTGGCTTGGGACAAATATCTGGGATGCGTCAGTCCTTATCAAGAAAATTGTGTCACCCAACAGTGAGGAACTGGGTAACAGAGACGGAACCCCATTCTGTCCAGTGCCCCGGCCTAACCAAGTCATGATGGCACCCTTTATGGCTGGCATCCTTTCTGCCCCATTCTATCTCTTGGGTCAAACTAACATGCACAGAGCCCCAGCCAATGGGCAAACCCCGGGCTGTACCTGGATGCAGGGCAGCGCACTGCATTTGCCCCTGTGCTGGGTTAGGTCCTTCATCTGCCTCAGCGTGGGGTTGTGTGCTACCCTCCTAGTACTGTGAGAGCTCATCTCATAGTCCTGCCACTGCTCTCATCCCTCATTCACTGCATCTGCAGGCCTGACTCTGCCTCCAGCTTCATGGTGCTTTAGGGGGGACTTAGGGTGTGGAGGACCACCTGGGCAACTCTCCCTGAAAGAGGAGCAGTTGTCTCCACGTTGGCTGTGCCTGGCCCTATCTCCTTGTATTGATACATACAGACATGGCTAGAACTTTTCCTTATCCCCCCAATTGGCTTTAAGCAATGCATGTTGGTCTAGCTGAGGTGCTGGTGTTCGTCTTTGAAGAAGGCAGGGGTGTTTCCCCGGACCCCCCACCTGTAGCTCCTTAATGTGAGCTGGGTCCAGATGGGCTAGGATGGAGCCTCTAGATAGAGGCTATCACTGCCTGGGGCTTGGAAGATGACACGTCAGACCTGAAGCAGGGACCCCAAAACATTAGGCGCTCTCTCAATAGCATTGTGCAGATCACCCTTTCTGCATATCCTTCTCGCTGCATATTGAAGAGATAGACACAGGCCCATGACCTGGCCCAACTCACAGCACTCACCCACCTCCTGTCATTCTCACAGTCACTCATCCTCAAGCCACTCCTTTCTTCATGAATGACTAAAACTCGGGTTTGGCCTTGGGTCGAGGCCTTTATTCCAGGTAACCGTCATTGTGGCTAGACTCAGGACCCCTTGGGCCCCTACAACTATAAATATGCCTTAGTGTTTTTATTCTCGCCCTGGTTTGCACTGGAAATGGCCAACAGGAATTAACTTGATGGGATTCCAATAACTTATCCATGGGATTACAAATATAAACATCTCAGACTGAGATGAGGACCAGCAAGGCTTTCTATTTTGGGGACCCCAGCAGAGGCAGCCACATGTCCTAGGGAGCCCTGGCAGTGAATGTCAGCTTTCTTAGCCACAGTGCAGGGAGGCAGAGGCACCAGCTTGACTCTGGGCTTGCAATCAAACATTCAGAGAAGGACGTTTTACCCTGCGAAAGCCTACAGCCTGGCAGGCAGAAGTACTTCCGGTCCTTTAAAATTAAGTTCTAGAGAGAATGGGACAGCTGGCAGTTTTAGCAACTTCAATTTCAGGCAAAAGCACAGCGAACAAATAAATACAAAGGCCTCAAAATGGCCCATGTAACATCAGATTCCTATTAAGGTAGAAAATGTTCCTCTCAACTCGTCAGCAATTGTTACCTCAGCCTGTGCCACCCTGTGGTTTGAATGGTTCTCATCAATAGTGGAAACACACACCAGTGTCCTTATCAGTGGACATTTTTCTTTTATTCACCCCAGAGACCCTGATTACAGCACTAAAAAGATACACTGCACCTCCATTTCATCTTCCCTCCCAGTCAGCTCAGCACCCTGAGTTTACATGTCTGGTTCTTTGTTGACTACATTTTAATCCAAGTGTCCCTCCCTTCAAGCCTTGCTTCTCAAAGTATGGTCCAGGCACCAGCGGAGTCATCATTCATGCAGTGGACTGTGCAGCCCTTCTCCAGGCCAACTGAGTCAGAATCTGTGTCCCCTGTACCCCGCCTGGGATTCAAGTATCTGTGTGAAGGTACTGTCTCAGAAGATAATGGGGATCTGTCATCTGCCACAAACTCACCAAAGAAAGAAAGGAAGAGAGAGAGAGAGAGAGAGAAAGAGAGAGAGAGAGAGAGAGAGAGAGAGAGAGAGAGAGAGAGAGAGAAGAAAAAGGGCAAAACATTTGTATGGAGAACTCAAGTGCCATGGGCTGTATGTGGGCACCGACTATAGTAATATTAATAAATGCCAGTGCACTTGCAATGTGCCCAACCCTGTAGAAGAGTTGTGCTTTTTCACAGCACAGAGGTGACTATCTTCCTCCTCCTCCTCCTCCTCCTCTTCCTCTTCCTCCTCATCACCCTCATCATGTGGTGAATATACAGAGGGTCAGAGCAAGTGAACCCTGGCACTGTTGCACAGTAAGTCAGTACAGAAAACAGCACTGTGACCCAGGTAGTTGGACTCCAGAGGGTGTGTTCCTAGCCATCATGCTGTTCCTCCTCTGGGACCCGAAAGAAAATGCCAGGTTTCCCTAAGGTCCATCACTTCAGATTCAGTGACATTTAGAAGCAGAGACTACTGGAGGTGGAGATGACAGCACTCCGGCAGAGCTCTGGTTCATGTCTGAGGACTCTGAGGCCCAGACAGGATGTGTGGCAACCAGGTTTTCCCAAAGAACCGGGAGCCCAGGCATGCCTCCATCTCTGCGGAATTTCCCATCCTGCCTCCTGCTTTCTATGCCATGTCCTAATTCTTTTGGGTATCAAGTGACTGACAGTTTTTGTAACCATCACTCTGAATTGGAGAAGATAAATTCTACCTTGGCGAGTTATTGTGTACCCTATTTGAAGCCATCATTTAAAAAGGAAGGAGGGACAAGGAGGAGAGGCTGTACTTATAAATTACACTCCAAGAGCCCTAATATCAAACACTCAGCAATTTACAAAGTACAGCAGGAACTTTCAGATGTTACAGCCAAAGCACTTCCTTTGATGTGAGTCTGTCTTGCCAGCTCTTGAGTATTAAGACCGAACCTTAACTTGGGCTCCAGCGCCCTTCACCTGCTAGCTGCTAGCTCCATTATTACATTTATAGATGAAAAGAGGAAAGCGGGTCAGACACAATGACCATGGCTACGGAATTAGTGCTCTTCACCTAAGATGCCCGTGTTTAACCCAGTGGTTTGCCACTCCACAGGAGCATCCCACAAGAACTTTCTCAAGCCCAGAACGTTTGCAGAGTGCAGGGCGGGAGCTCCTGGAACAGACTTCAGAGCCCAGAAGGTGAAAAACTCTTCCTGTTTAAAGTACAACTTCTGCTATAAAAGGCACTGAACAACTTTCCTTTGGAAGCTGTCTATTCTGGGAGGAGGCAAAATAAAACACACCATTCCATTCGGCTGCCACCCTCGCAACACGACCCGCTTCTGCTGGCAACGAGCAATGTCCTTCCCATAGCCTCTGCCTCTCAGGCAGGGAAGGAGCTGCAGATCAACCAGGAAAGAAGCACATGCTATAGACAAACATCACTTAATGACAAAAGGCCAGAGAGGGATGCGGCGGCTCCCAAAGGTCAAAAGCATAGGGTGGCCAAGCTGTGCAGTCTCAGCCCACCTCGCCAAGACCTGCATGGTTCTGGGGACCCCACGGGCTTGGGGGCCGGAGTGGCCTGTTCACTACCAAAGGACAGATCAGCAGGCAGAGGTCAAACACCCCAAGACTTCACCTAAGTACCCCAGGGCGGGGGCACTTACCTTGCACTGTCCTGACACGCAGATGGCCGTGCCGTTTTGGTCACAGGGGGTGCCGTCAATGACCTTCTCAGCCTGCCGCACATAGAAGCGGTAGCCGGTCGCCTGGCAGTTCAGCTCACACTTGTGATTGCCCTTTACTGCCAAAAGCAAGAGAGAAAAAAGATGTTGTCACCACAGCCTCTACAGGTGCCCTTCTTTCCCCTAGAGTTTTTATTGGGATAAAATTCACCTAACATAAAATTTACCATTTTAACCAAGGTGGACCCTGCTGTGAATCTGAGGGTACAATATTCACAAGTTTGTACAACCAATGCCACTGTCTTAATTCCACAACATTTCTGCCAACTTAAGATACCCAGGACTGGTGAGATAGCTCAGTGGACTAAGCACTTGCTTTGGCAAGAGCAGGGACCGGGGTTAGATCCCTGGTACCGCACACCATACCAGCCAGCCACGTCCCCAGGGGTGCACTGAGCCAGCAACAGAGTCCAGGCGTGGTGGTGCATGCCTGTAATCCCAGAGCTGGGGAGGCTGAAAACAGGAGGATCACTATGAATCCAAGCTGTGTAGTGAGACACTGTACCCAATATATAAAAATGAAAAAAATAATAATAACCATGTCTGATGTCTGCCACTGAATCCCTCCTCCTTCTTTCCCTCCAGATTCTGGAAAAAACCAATCTACTTCCTGTCACCATGGATTTGCTTATTCTAGATGCTTCTTAATAGCAAAAGAAAATGACAGTACTTCCTGGATCTCCTGGATCTAGGGAAGGGGGTGAATCTTGGCCTACTGGCACAGAACAGGGATCTAATTCTGCGTAAATGTCACAAAGGAATTCTTGAAGAATCTTAGCCCAGAAGTAACAGATTCTACTTTTGGACATTGTCCCCTCCTCCACTGCTGTCCTAGTCATACTTTACATAGCAATCCAGGGAGCATGAGATGTTTGTGTTCCACTTTTCCTAGGACTTAAAAAGCTACGCTGCTCTGTCATCTTTACGCTCCTTCGAGTGGCTACAGTTTCCTGTAATAAGTCTTCTATTATGAGATGCTGAAGTGGTTTCCATCACATGAGGCCAAGGTCCCATGTCCTAGCATGGGGTAAAACATCTTCAAGAGCTTCGCTTCGCCTGTTTCTGGTCTCATCTCCCGCCATTGTTCTTTCAACCCACGTTCTACAACCAGCCGAGCACCTCCTCCTCGGTCCAGCCTCTGGCCACTGTTCCATCTGCCTTTCCCTTGTTTGGCTGGCATCCAATTCTACCTTGTTTTATTCCTCAGATCACCTCTGGAGTCCTCCTAGGGACCCGCGCCCACCCACCTAGCCGCCTGCCCCATCACGGGTCAAGTGCCTGCCTCTGTTTCAGGATTAACATGCTTCCCTGCAGCCCGATCTCAACAGAGCACAGAAATGCCCCTGTCCTCTCCTCCTCTACCACCCCACCCCCCAGCGCAGACCCTGGCACATGGCAGATGCTCTATAATTTCCTGAAAAATGAAAGGAGGGGACTGATGGAGGATCACTGTCCTCCCCACTTTGGTCTCTCTTGCTCCTTCCCCTGCCAGATATATTCCCTGACTTCAGCGACTTCACACAAAGCCCAGCGCATAGTAGGTGCTCAATAAGTGCTCACTTAATTAGTGCAGTAAGGAACAACTTGGTTGCTTCCAGATTAAGAGAAAAGAAACCCAGGCAAGATATATTTCCATATCCAGAAGAAACAGACGAGCCAAAGGTACGCTGTTTTTGAAAACTGTTTGTGGAGACAACACTAGTGCTAAGCTTAGCCACAGACAGCACGTTCCAGGGTCATGCCTTTGTCTAAAAATCACATTACTGGACTGGGTCACACTGATTTTTTTTTCCTGTACAACACAATGCATCATATTTTTCCAGACTGTCACAGCAATGAACTTCCTTCTATTCCACAGCCATTGAACTGATTTTTGATAAAGGTAGCAATCATTGTAGAAAGAGTAATCTTTACAATAAACAATATTAGGACAACTTGGCATACTATATCCCAAAGAATGAAGCTAAATCCCTAACTCATTAACTACACAAAAATGATTTTAGGTTTCTCCTAATCTGTCTTAGAAGAAAATCAAATGTCTGTGACCTTGTATTTAGCAGTATTCTCTTTGACGACGTTAACTCTAAAGAACAAGTGACAAAGAAAACAAGCTAAAGACTACATCATAGAGTTTTATGAGGTGAATGACATACCATCCCATGGAATGGGACAAAATTTTGCAAGTTGTATAACATCTGATCTAAAAAAAAAAAAAAAGCCATGTGTGTCTAAATTAAAAAAAAAAAAATTATTCCAGCGTTGGGAATGTAGCTCTGTGGCACAGCGCCTACCTGGCAAGCATAAAGTCAAGAGTTCAATTCTCAGTACCCCCTAAAAAATAAATTATTCCAGTAAAAGACACATTGCCTTTAATCTCCCTCAGATTATTTTCCCTCACTTTAAAGGCACTTATCTCATCATTTTTGTCATTTTCTGGGGCAATTTTGGAAGTCCTCTTTCATGAGTGTCTTTAGTTCTGCTATCAGAGTTACCTTGATGTCTTGAGTTGACTAAACATGTTGACCATTCATGGTCATTTTGACTTTGAGGAAGAGCTAGAAGTTGCATGGTGCCAGATCTGATGAATAAGGTGGGTGAAGACACACTGAGATGTCTCTGCGAGCCCGCCTTTCTGCTGGGTGGTACTGGGCAGTGGCATCCACTGTATATTTTATCACTCCTCATAAAGCCAGTGACAAAAAAGAGCTTCCAGAGCTGCTTCAGATAGCGGCAAGAGTGAAGGGACAAGTGTGTTGGAAGCGACAGAGTGCCAACACTTGGATTATAGAGCACCAGCATTAGTCCCAGTAGCCCAGGGCGGGAACAACTCAAGTGTCCCTTAGCTGACGAATCATTAAGCAAAACATATCATCGCCATACAGTGGAATGTAACTTGGCAGTAGAAAGCCATGAAGCCCTCATTCATGCCATGGTATAGATAAATCTTTTCAGCACAGTATGCTAAGTGAAAGGAGACGTCCCGTGGGAAGGCCGCCTCTCGTATAATTTTACTTAAGTGGTTAGCACAGGCAAATCCTTTGGGAGAAAAAGCATGTTAGTGACTGCTAGGGGCTGAAGAAAGGAAAGTATGGCATGACTATTGATGGGTATGGACTCTTTTCTTAGGATTAGGAGAATATCCTACAATTATAGTGTGACAGTAATGGATGCCACTCACTAAACTGTTTAACTGGATACTATATATGTAGTGAGGCTGTGGATGAGTTTTTAAAAAAGAAAAAGTAGAAGCAGTTGGTTTCCACAATCTATAGGAAATCATCAGATGAGAACTTCTACTTCTAGATTGAAGGAGCCCATCGAGTGCCTGGGAAGGGTTGTCACAGGGGGGATTTGAATTATCCTACTTAAAATGAGTAAGTGACCCTGTTACTGTGTCATGGGTATGGACAGAAGATGGAAGATTCTAGAGTTGAAGATGACACATGCATTACTGTGGAGGAGTAAGCAGCACGAGCATTAGCATGTGTGTATCTGTCCCCCTTGTCCCTGAGCCTGACATCAGCAATGTGGAGAAGCCTGAGCGGACACTACTGAGCGTGCTCAGCTCCTGCATGATGGCTGGGGAGTGCAATGCTTTCGCTGGGAGCAAAAGGGCAACTTGGCCTTCAAGTTCCACTTTTCAAGCACAAGACCGAGAAACAGTCAGGTTTAGGGTGCTCACAGCCTTGCACTTCTGACACAATTCATAACCTTTATAAGAGCACAGGAGGCCCACAGAGAAAGGTCTGCAGTTAATGGAGTAAAGCTGCACCCAGGGGACGTCACTGTGAAGCTGCAAGATCTTGGGATAGAGAAAAGGTGTCACCCTCCAGGGACAAGCAAATAAGTGCAACAGCATTAGATCCCCCAATAATAACTTTGAAAGCTGGGTAATAACTGCTTAATGTATTATGACTTTTGAAGGAAAGTGACTTTCAAATTAGAATTCTGTATCTAGTCAAATTATTGTTGATCCTTAGGGGAAGATAAATGAACATTTTCAGAAATGAAATTCTTACACAACTTACTCTGGTGTACTCTTATGAGAGAAGATATTCTACCACTATAAAGAGCCAAACTAGCCAGGTATGGTGGCATGAGTCTGTAACCCCAGCACTGGGGAGGCTGAGGCAGGAGGGCTGTGTTACATACTAAGTTCAAGGCTAGCATAGATTACATAGCAAGAGCCTTAGAAGAAGAGGAAGGAGGAAGAGAAGGAGGAGAGGGAAAAGGAGAAAAAGAGAAGGAAAAGAAAGAGAAGAGGAGGAAAGAAAAGGGGAAGGAAGAGGAGAAGCAAAGGAAAGAGAAGAGCAAGAATAAAGAGAAAAGGAGGAAGAGAAAGAGGATGGAGGACAGAGAGCAAGAAGAGGTGGAGGAATGGGAGGAGAAGGGGAAGAAAGAATAGAGAATTGGCAAGTGCAGGGTTCTGAATTCAATCCCTGGTACTGGAAAAAAAAAAAAAAAAAAAGAGGAGCATGAAAGCTAGAGGGCACAGGATAGAGGGGACAGAAATCTAGCCCAAGAGAGAAGCAAAGCAGAGCTGAGGACCAGGATGACAGAAGGTTGGGCTAAGACAAGTGCATGCTGGGGAGTCCTGGACCAGGTCAGGAGGTTCCAGGAAGAGTTCCTGGGGAAGAAGACAGGGATAGCACACCTGGGAAATGTTGAGAGCCTTGGCTTCTAAGCTATTAAATTAAAAAAAAAAAAAAAAAAAAGAATAAGAAAAATCAAAGGCTTTTCCACCAATGGAGAAAGGAAGGATTTGAAGAAAGGAAACATAACACAGTGTATGTAGTGGATGTCACACTGGGATGCCCTGGCCCCCATCTGACTCCGTGATTCCCTCACAGCTGTCCTCAGGGAGCTGCCCACCCGAATCAAGCTTCCTGTGCAGGGACAACGCCATCTAATGACTGGCTCTTGTGGTCAGTGTCAGGCCTCTCACTTGTGCCCTTTGTGTGACTGAGGCCCAGCCCAACTCCTGCCCCTGCCTGGGCCTGCCTCCTGCCCCTCTCAAGGTGGTATGCCCCAAGAAACACACAGACAGAACCAGGGTCCTGGAAACATGACCTTAGGAGGGCCTCATAGTGGAAGGCACACACATAGGCCTCTCCTGGAAGCTGTGGTTAGGAACCCAACCAAGCTGGCGACTCCACGGCACCGAGAGGCTCTGGGTTCATGCCTGACGAGGAGGGGAAGAAGGAACAGGCTCCGTCTTCAGCAGAAAATGTTCACAGTGGGAAAATCCAGGGGTAACAGCATGAACATTACATAGAGACAAGTATGAAATAGCTAGCAAACAGCTAAAATAGTCAGGAAGTAAGAAATATCAGGGAAGGGGAATGCTTAGGAGAGGAACCTTCTGCATGGTTACTGTCAGTGGTTAGTTCCATTTGTCTCTACTCAAAATGAACATAGAATGAGAAAATTCCTTGGTGTCTTTTTAGGAATTTTGAATAAATGCAAGAGCAAAGAGTTGTTTTCAAGGACAGCAATAGGTGGCTGGCGTGTTGAGGTTCTGGACTTCAGGGAGCTCCCAGGGTGAGCACGAGGGAGCCCCTTCAGAAGGATGCTTGGAAAGGTGGCAGGAAGAAGGATCGAGCTCCTCTCATAGCTGCCCGACCCTCCTCTCTCCTGCAAGCGGGTGGAGAAATGTCAGTAAGCAAAGAGGAGAGACCCGGCAGAGAAATGTGTGAGTGTATTCTTGGGGAATGGGGACCATCTAGGCTTCATTCCAGATCCATACAAATTTCACAAGTTCACCCCAAGTTTAGCACTGAGGCCTTCACTTCCTGGGCTCAGGTTCCATTTCTGGGGTAGAATATATGACATCCCTGTTCCAGCAGAAGAGCCAGCAAACATAGCCCATAAAACCCGGATGTGGACAGGTGCTTGCCCAACATGTGTCGAGGAGGGAGGTGTAAACGAGTGAGAAACACGTGGATGCAGGTCACGAGTGAGCGTGCAGGGCTTGGATAAAACACCACGGTGTCTGCTCAAAGCCCAGCCAAGGCCGCAGGTTTGCAAGATTCATTCTGGTGAATAATCCAGAAGCAGCTGGAGCCAGGGCAGCTGCTGCATTATCTGTGCAGTATTTGCCTGTTTATGGCAAAGCATTCTGCCTGTGCTTGGAGTCCAAACTCTGGACTAGATTCCGATGACAACGATTACTCTTTAAACTGCTTTCCCCCAGACTGCATTTTCCAGGACACGGTAATGGAAAATAAGAGGAGGAGAATGCTTCTAGGGGTCCAGAGTCTGTGCTCTGGAATTTAAAAAAAAAAAAAAAAACTATTCTGCAAAAGTCAAAAAAGAAGCGGGGCGAGACAGTCTAATTCTTACTTTTTCCTGTTCTGAAAAGAAAACTCTTTGGGGAGTATTCCATTATGAAGGCTTAAATGTAAAAACATGCAGCTTATCAATTGCTTAACATCCCCAACTGTCCGGCCCACACTGGCAGCTATGCAATTTAAGCTGTAGAAGTTCACGTGTAGTGCCCTGCACAATCATATTTAACTGACAGCCTTAATAGGCTTAGGTATCAGGATTAGAAAGAGGGAACAAAAACATTTCTTTTAAACCCTGAAGAATCACTGGCTCAGTGTTCCATTTATGCTAAATCCCTCCCAGGGCTGCTCCAGCTCTGTGTGCCTTTCTAGGCAGTCCTCTGACAGATGGTTCTGGAACTCCAGCATCACCTGGTGGTCTCAGGAAAACGCAGATGGACTGGGGATCCAGTGGGTCTGTCCCATGGTCTGAGGCTTTGCCTTCCTGTCCATCTTTGAGTTGATGCCACCTTGCTATTCCTGCAGCCACCCTGGAGAAGTGTTGCTCTCACCGATAGAGTGAACCCAGACAGGGAAGAGGAAGAAGACTCCTCTCCTAGCCACTAGCTGACACCCTAGGAAAGCGCTGCAAAAGCTACCACAAAACGACAACTGCCAGCTGTGGAAGTGAAAGGCAACAGCTGCAGGCATCAGGAGGCCTTGCAAAGAGGAACTGGAGGTGTCAGGTGTGCTCCACTGCTTGGGAAAATCAGAGGGAAAAGGAACTCCTCTTTCCCTAGCATTTACATTTGCATTTAGCTGCCTAATATACACCCTCCTTTTACAGTTTTCTATGTCTACTGTTTATTGGGCCCCTACCACATGCCAGATTCTTTATATACACTCGCTCAGCTTATTCTCATTCGCAGGGGCTAAGGACCCTGAGGTCTGGACCAGCTGAAGGATGTGCCCATGGCTACAGGGCTGGTCAGCGGCAGAGCTCGGCCTCATGCAGGCCCTGTGACGCCAACACCCTTGCTGATGCTGCCTCTCCCTCTGGCTGACCTGGCTGAGACCCCCAGCTGTTCCAAACAGTTTCCCACCACTGGGCTGTGCATCCTTGTGTCATGCTGTGCTGCGCATACCTGGGAGGAGGGTCCCTCCCCTGAAGTCACCTAAGGGAGCCCAGGTCACCTACCCAGCCCCCCTTTAGTCGGCTCTCTGGCACACCAGGGGACTTGCTGTTTTCCCCAGAGCAGCTAGCTGGAGGAAGCCTGATTGCTGCCTTGCCCTATGGCTCAGGTCACCCTGTGCCATCAACCTGCCCTGGCTCTTTACTCTTCTTTTCCCACCACATCTAAAGAGTTACCTTCCCTCTTCCACTCCCTTTCCAATGCCCTAGGCTCCTTCCCCTGTGGCTTTCATAGCCTTTCCTGCTGCCTGGCACTGCCACACTCTGTTCTCTGCCTCAATAGATTCTACCTCCAGATGCGGCTCAGCACCCAGGACCCCAAAAACCTCCTCTACCACAGTCACTCTTGCTACTCTTGCCGCCTCTGCATGGTATTGACCATCACACCTGAAAAGAAGCTAACTCTCACCTAATCCTCTTACTTTACATAGTATAATACTGAACTCAGAAAAGATGAGAAGCCCCACCTGGAGTCACACCCTTGGCCAATGATCTCATTGCAGTTAAATACACTGAGCTTTGCTGCGTGAATCCCGGCAGTGACTGGCAGAACTGGAGCAGGCGCTCTGCACCATGTAGCAAGTGAGGCATCACACATATGGGACTGTGCATCTTTCTTATAGCCAATCCCATTTTACAGATGAGGAATTCAGGGCTCACAGAAGTGAAGGAATCTGTTGAAAACCACTGCCTCAGAAAGTGGTGTAGCCAGCAAGATTCAAATCTAACTCAGATACAAAAGTCTTATTGTTAGTGTCCCATGGAACTGTCAATTCTTTTAGCTGAATGCATATTATTTTCCTAAGTAGAGGCTCAGTTCACCCCAAGTCAAGGATAGTGCTGGGCATGGTGTCAGTCCCTGAGCTGTGCTTGTTCATTTATCCAACAAACACTGACCACACACCTAGTGCATGCCAGGCCCTATGCCAGGACTGGGATAGAAACAAATCTCTAAGAAACAGTCTGCTCCATGGGACAAGTAACATCTATTGATTTGTGAGTTTGTTTACTTGGCAAATATTTGAGGGTCTACCTCACTCTGGATACTACAGGAAGTACTGAGGAAATGATAAAAAAAAAAAATAAGACTCCAACTCATGCAACTCTTCACATATATGAATGCCAGTGTGAATGTGAAGGGTTAGGTGGACATTAACTGTGTGAAAGGGAGGTGAGGAGAGAAGATATTCTAGGTAGAATGCAATTGCCAGCTTTGTGTTACTGCAGTGGGTTACCTGAGGCAATCAGAGAGAAGAGTGACTGAGCTCATAATGTTAGAGGTCTAAAGATGAGGTGTTCATTTGCCTGGGTTCAGTTTTGGCAAGGGTAGATGGTGACAATGATTGAGTAAGTTGGAGCAAAAGGTTACATCTCAAGCCAGGAATCAGACAGCAAAAGAGAGAGACTGGAGTCCCACATCCCACACACCCACCAAACCTACGGGCCCCCCAGTAGGCCCCCAGTGCCAAAAGTTCCACCATCTTCCAACAGCTCCATGGGATATCCGAGGCCTTAACATACCTACCTTTAAAGGACTTTTAAGTTACTCTCAAGACACAGCACAGACATCAATCCAAAGACCAGGAGCATGGCCTGTTCTAGAGCTGAGAGACATTCTCCATAGCTCAAGAGAAGAACAAAGAAATAGTAGTTGGCCACAAAGGAGGCTGTAGAGGTAGACCAGCAGTCTAGGTTATGACACTGCTCCTGTGAACAGACTAGATGAACTTCTCTTGAGTTCTGTGAATACCATGGTTTGCTTTCTGTACATTTTAAACCAGGAAACAGCAGTAGCTTCCTGTTTGTAGGAAGTTCCTAGATGTAATTTTATGCAGTGTTCTGGGAATTGGTTAAGCAGGCTTTGTTCAAAGTTACCCAACCCTCTTCTGCAGTGTTTCCTTTTTTTCTCATGTCATATTAAATTGAAATCAGGAAAGAGCAACTGAAAACAAATGTCATGGAAAAAAGCACCATGCTGCTCAAGCTGTGTGACATGAAGTGTTACATCTTAAAATGCTATACTTAATAAAACATAAAAATCTGAAAGAGGTTCTGTCAGTAGAAAGCTAGTTTGGCCAACTGTCAGGAAAGCTGCTTGACAACTTCAATGAGAACATGAGGTCATGACAAGTTTCTTACGGCTTGGGAAACTATATACCTATCCAGACGGATATACGCATATTAAAATATGGATTGCATATATATCCTCCAGAAAATCTAGGCTTCAGGGGTTTTCTTGTAAAGACTGAGGCTGTTGAGAGGTATAAGAAGGAAATCAGGGAATTGGACTCTGGTACAAATTACCAAGTGAAGGTCTCAGAGCTAGAGAGACCAAGACATAGGACACAATGACACCTTTAAAGAAGCAATACCTAGGGCCGGTGCCCAGATAGCTCAGCAGATTAAAGCACTTGCTTAGGCAGAAGCAGGGGCTGCGAGTTTGGTCCCTTGCCTGCTGTGCCAGCCATGTCTCTGGGGCATGCTGAAATGGTGACTGAGACTGGGCATGGTGGTGCACGCCTGTAATCCCAGTGCTTGGGAGGCTCAAAACAGGAGGGTCACTATGAGTTTGTTCTACGTAGTGAGACCCTATAGACCCTGTACTAAATACATTAAAAAGAAAGAAAGAAGCAATACCTAAGACAGATGACTTAATTTCCTATTGCTATCATCTTAGTAATGCATATATGTTACATATGTTTTTATGAACATGTATATGAGTATGTTATATGAGTATACATGTATATTTTGTACATATGCATACTTAAAGTATATGCATGGATTTATGAAGTGTGTCTGTGAGCACGAGTCTTTTGTGTTTATATGTGTATATATATATGCACCTGTGTGTACATACACCTGTGTATATGTATAAACATGTATCCTTCAGAGTCTGTTGGTACTTGGCAAAATCAGTCAATAACTGTAAGAACACAATATGAATGTCAGGGTTTAGACCTTCAGTATCCCTTGAAGAGCAGGACTGTGACACATGCCTGTAATTCTAGCACTCTGTGAGACAGAGGCAGAAGGACTGCAAGTTCAAATCCAACCTGGGCCATTTAGTGAGATCTTATCTCAAAATAAAAAATGTGGTGGACTAGCCCAATGGCAAACACTTCTGGCTTTGACCTCCAATAAGGCTCCAAACTGGAAGTCCTCCAAATGCCCATGTGTTGAAGCCTGACCCCCAGCCCACAGTGCTACTGAACAGGGGTGGAGCCTGAAGGAGGTGAGGCCTCATAGAAGGAAGGTAGGTCGCCTCAAGTGTGCCCCCTTTCTCTGCTTCCCAGCCCCCACAGGTGGGCAGCCTCTTGCACCATGGGCTGGCACCATGATGTGCGCCCTCCCCACAGGCCCAGAGCAGCAGAGCCAGGGAACCCCAATCCAAAGCCTCAGAAACCAGGAGCACCACTTTTTTCTCCTCCCACATTGATTTCCTCAGGATTTTGCCACAGTGCAGGGAAATGCTGGCCCACACAAAGGGCATCCCAGCAGGTAGGAAGACTGCAAACATGAATATACAGACAAATGCAGAGAATCCACACACCCGAGCGCCAAGGAGCAGGGTCAGCAAAGGCACTTATTGTCCTTTAAGTTCTGGGGAATGGGTGGTAGGGACCATGGAAAAAGGGGCTTTGGGTGGAAGAAAGTTTGGATGGCTTCATAAGAAGAAATACATGCAGCAACTTCTCAGAACCCGGGGAAACCTTAAAGGACACCCCTACCCCACCCCACGGCCCCAGCTTCTGAGTGAGGAATGGTGTGTTGTGTGGGGATGCCTCTCCTCTCCGAGTCTCTCAACCGCCCAAGCTGGCAGCACGAGCTTTGTGTCTGCAAGGCAGTGGGAGCTCTTGGGGGTCTCCTAACCAGGGCTCTCTGCCACCTCCACCACGTGGTCCTCAGCAGCCCCCTGCAGCCTCTCCACACCCTCCTCTCCTCATCCCAGCTCTTTGCTGTCCCAAGATGTCTATGTGCCGCCCACTGGATAGTCTTCATGACACTGCTCTCCATGACTGCATCCTGGACCAGCCAGGACCAACTGCTCTCCTGGCTACTCTGGAAACAGGCCAGGGGCCTTCTCACCACAGAGGCTCTGTTACCTGTGCTCCCAATCCGAGGGATTCCTTCACAATCCCTAACTTCAGCTTCTAGCTCCAGCCCTGGGCAGCCTTTCCTCCAGTTATTTGCTCAAAGAATGTCCGTCTAGCCCTGAGCGATAGTAGGGGGTGGAGCTGTCAGGGCACCTGGAATTAATGTTATTAAATCCACTAAAACACAAGTACCTGTGAAGCACAGGTTGTGGCAAGTGCCGAGTATCCTGGGAAATCTTGTGACAGGAAGTGGTTCATCTAGGGCACCAGGAAGGGCTGTAGTGGGGAAGACTGAAGTGAGAATGTGAGCGGGAGTAGCTTGACGCACGTTGGGGGCTGGGGGAGGCAGGGATGGAGCAAAGGGCCCAAGCAGTGGCTTTCATCTGTACAGTGAATAGGCAGGGAAAAAAGACCAGCAAAGAGAGGCAGCCTGGAGGGGAAGCTCTCTGCTGCATACCCAGTCTGCGCAGTCTCACTGCATCAGAGTTTCTGGATAACCTGCCGCATGCCTAGGGAAACTGTCCAGGTATACAGCTTATGGTACGTGGGACATATGTATGCTAAAGGCTTAAAAAATCAACCAGAAATTTGCTGTTCATCTGAAAGTCAAGTTTAGCTAGGCAACCTTACTCTGGACACAACTCAACATATTTCGCTATAATATTCAATTGTGCTCTGCATCACAATGGGTCTTATCTTCCAGTGGGCTTCCATCTTTCCATCTGACTGATTGCTGCTCTCCAAGACCCTGTAAGAAATGAGGAGGCTCAGAAAGGTGCCTGGAGCTGGTCAAGGTCGCAGAGACCGACTAGGGCAGCTTTCATGCCTCCCCGCTGTGCCTAGGGCAGTGCTGGCCACAGTAGAAGGTGGCTTAATCAATTGCTCAGTTGAATTAACAAGCTCATTTACATGCCTCTGTATGGGAGCAGGCAGGAATGGACACAATAGCAGACACCCAAGGGCTTTCACAGCAAAATCAACAGCGAGCCAGCCTGAGGGAGCCTGCCATTTGTGCTTGCACAAACACAGGCTCAGACACAAAAGGTACCAGAGAGTGGCTGCTCTCACCGACCGCACTCTAGCCTTTTCCCTGGGGTTGCTCTGGAGCCTGGGAACTGAGGTGCATCTCTTTGGTGGCCTGGTAAGCTTATGCCTGAGGCCCATTGGCTTTACAGGGCAAGTGTGAAAAATGCTCCTTTTCACCCCACCGTGGAATGGTGGCCCTGAAGGGGCTCCTAGCCAGCCCCCTTCAACCCTTCAGGCCTTAGTTACTTGCTAAGACTTTCTCAGGCTCTTTCTGCAGGCAGAACACGTTCTATTCTACTATATACAAGCATCAGGAGAAAAAAAGGCAGAGACCGTCCCTCTGTCACTATTTACCAAAGAACCAATGAATGCAGCCCTCCATACAGAGCTCCCTGAGTGCAGGGAGAATAATCTCCCTCCCTCCCCAGCCAGCTCGCCTTTCGTTCCTGCACCGACTTTAAAAGACGTCAATCTATCCCAATCACAATCAAATGCAAGCATTTCACTTCCCCAAAGACAAACAAGGGCTTGGACAAATGAGAAACGGAGGTTTCCTTGTGGCAGCATGAAAAGGGAATTCACCAGTCCTGGCCCCATCTCAAAGGAAGCACCAGGAAGGATGTTCTTGTCAGGGCCACACAAAGTGTGGCAGGGGCTCATCATGCCAGAACCTAATTGAAACCTCAGGCGGCAACAGTATTTTGTGGTATTTGGGGAAAAGGACGGGCAAAGAAAAAAAACCAAAAAACAAAAGATGTGTACAGAAGAGGCATGAAAAGCAGCCCACTTCTTGACCGCGGGACAATTTGGACAGCAGCCATGGAGTTAAATGAGGGGTAGCCTGGCTCTCAAGCTCACTGAGACCCCAGGCTGCTTTGTA
>PVKN010002088.1:29545-45184 GCA_004027915.1 Capromys pilorides
GAGGGAGGGAGACTGGGAGAGGAGAGGGGAGAGAGAGAGAGGGAGAGAGACAGACAGACAGACAGACAGACAGACAGACAGACAGACAGACAGACAAAGATTCAACAAGATGTTGATTAGGCCTTTGGAAAAAAACTTCCAAGCACTTAGGACCTACTGAAAGGCAGAACTCTAAGAGAAAGAGCACAATTTTGCACTGTCCTTACCTGGGTTGGAATCTGACTTTTGCCTCTGACTAAGCTTGTGTTACTGGAAAAATTGTGTTGAGGAGCCTTGCTTTTCTTCTTTGGCCAAAATGAGTTTTACAATGCTTATCTTCGATTGAAGCCAATTCTTATAAAAGCACCGCCACTCAATAAAAGCTAGCTTCCTTGTCTGTCCTGAAACTGGATGCTGAGGGAAGCCGTGGAATGCCTGCTCTTGGAGGCCACGCAAGGAGTGCAGACGCGGGAGCATCTGCCGTGATCACAAGGTGGCAACCTTGGCAGAGAAAGCCAAGCTTAGGTGGGGGTCCCCAGGAGTCTCCAGCTTAGTAAAAGTCTCCCTCACCCTTCAGTAGTAAATTGTTGTGCTGTCACTGGAGTCCTTCTGAGCTCATTATCTGAGCTCTGATCTTTATCACAGAAGCAAGGCCATGTGAAAAGCTCCACAGCTTTCCAGCTGTTCTTTAGGACTCCAGCTGCTCAGAAGCCAAACCTGGGGGATGATGTTCAGGGTCTTTATTCCTTGTCATGCTTCTTGCAAAAACCCACCTGCAGGTTTCATTGTGTTATTGGAGCTATACAGAAGGACAGTTTCAATCTTCCTCCTCGGGCATCTCCTATGTCCCCAAAGCCCCAGTCTCCTATATTCTATCTTTTTCTGATACTGAGAATCAAACTCAGGACCTTGCCCTTGCCAAGCAAGAGCTTGTGCCACTGAGCTACAACTAAGCGCCAGCATCTCCTACAGCCCAAGCATCACCTACCAACAGTTACTGGCTCACATTCTTCCTTTGGCAAGCATTCCTGCCAACATACACATTCGGCTACAACAAGAAATGTGTGTCAGCTGACCAGGACATTTGGAATCTGGAGGTGCACATGCATGCATGCATGCGCACTTGCACACACACACACACACACACACACACACACACACACACAGTGTATATAAGAACTTTCATGATTTTCCCCTAGAATCAGCTCAAGCTTCACCTTGAAGCTGCTACTCTGGTTTTTTTGTTGTTGTTGTTTTTTTTTTTTTTTGGATAGACTTAGCCAGCCATAATGGTTGATTGGTTACACATCAGAGCTGAAGCAGGGACCCCAGAACATTAGCTACTATCTCAGTTGTGTAATGCAGATCATTCTGCTTGACTGTCTTTCTCTCTGCATATCCCAGAGGTGAACACAGGCCTCCTGCCTGGCCCAGCTCACAGCGCTCATCCACTTCCCCCCATTCTCACAATCCTTCATCCTCAAGTCGCTCCTTTCTTCATGAATAAAAAACCTAGGTTAGGCCCTGGGTTGAGGACTTTGTTTCGATAGCAATCATCGTAGCTGGACTCAGGACCCCCTTAATTCCCCACCATTTTGGATATATTATTATATCTTTATTTATAACATGAGTTGTACTGAAAGTAGAAGATTAGAATTCACTCATTGGAATTCCAATGACTCTTCTATGGAATTACAAATATAAACCTCCTGGGCTACCACAAGGACTGGAAGGCCTACCTCTACTTACTGCCCTTCCCACTACATCTGAAGATCAGGATACAAACAAAATTACTGAGTAACTCAATATTATAAATTCACCTGCAGGTAGGGCTTTGACAGGCAAACATTTAGATCAAAGACATTCAAGGCCTTTTTTGTGGGCTCAAAATGCTGGAGGTCAGAGGAAAATTACAGGGTAAAGGAGACATGGGGAGATACACAACCTAAACTGAATTTGACCTCTAGAGATTTAGCATAAGTCAAGCTTCATAGCTTGTCTACGCTATTAGAAATCTTCCAGCAGTGTCACTCTGTTCTAATCACTTCTTGGTTTTCCTGTCCACTTAAGTCCACATGAAGTGTTCACCAAAAGCAGACGGTCCCGTGAGAGTCAAACGAGAAACACAAGCTGAGTGGAGATACACAGAAGCTCTCTTAAGCCTTAGGCCTATGCCATACATCCAGGGCCCCCCTGTTTGGGTGTTGGGTTTTGATGAAAGCTGAATGTGTCCTGACCTGAATGGGGAGTTTGCTGAGCCTGCTGTTCATTCAGTTGTACTCTTTTACCTTTAAAAGTGGAGCTAACGCCTCACACTCTCAGAATGGCTACTTTCAAAATGAAACAAAACGTACCAAGTGAGGGCAAGGAGGGAGTGGGACCCTTGCACACACTTGGCAGGAATGCAGAAATGGTGCAGCTAGTATGGAAAGTAGTAAGGTAGTTCCTCAAAAATTAAAAATGGAAATACAATGGTCCAGCAATTCCACTTTTCATGGTATGCCTCAAAGAACCGAGAGTGATCTTCGAGAGATATCTGTACACTCGTGTTCGTAGCAATATCATTAACAGGATCAAAAAGTTGAAGCCATCGTGGGTCTATCAAGCAATGGGTGAGTAAGCATGCAATGGACTATCACAGAGCCTTTAAAAAGAGAAATATTCTAATACATGGCATGACATAGAGCTATCTCCTCAGCCCCATAACATAGACAAAACTTGAAGACATTGATACTAAGTGAAATAAATCCATCACAAATGACAAGTACTGTATAATCTGACTTTTGTGAGCTATGTAGTGTGGTCAAATTTACAGGGACAAAACTAAAATAGGGGCCGGGGAGATAGCTCAGTGGCACAAGTGCCTGCCTGGCAAGCAAAAGATTCTGAGTTCAATCTCTGGTCCCACAAAAATAAATACAATAAAATAATGGTTGGCAAGGGCTGGAGAGAATGGGAACTAGGGAATTACTACACAATGGATATGGAATTTCAGTTTTGCAAGATAAAGAGTGTTTTGTTTTGTTTTTGCAGTACTGGTGATCAACTCAGGACCTTACACTTACAGGCAGGTGCTTAAACTGCTGAGCTATCTCCCCAGCCCCATAAGATGAAAAGAGTTCTGCACAACAACATGAATGTATGCACCACTACTAAACTGTAGATTTTAAAATGGTTAAAATGGTGAATAGGAAACTAATGAACAAATTGCTCCTAATAAAATAAGTAATTAAAACTGAAGGCCAAACTCCAGGAGCTGAACAGTCTTACAAAGATTCTCAACAAACCGCTCTGCTCTACAGTGATTCTCTTTTCTGGTTCTTCTTTGTCTTTGGCATCTGCAGATGAATAACCTGGAAAAGCTGAACAATGGCAGGTCTTCCCAAAAGGAACACTTGGGCTCACAGAAAACACAGCCATCCTTTGAAAATGAAGATGCTGTCACAAACCCAAAGCCAATGAGGGGAGCGGGAAGGTTGCCAGGTTCTCCGCTACAGGGGCTGTTTTCATCTCCCGCCTTATTCTCCTACTACAAACTGCCTGGCACACAGTGGGTCCCACAGGGCAGCAGTGAGCAAAGCTAGAAGCAGGGGATGGATTGACCTGCTACACGGTGGAAATACAGAAAAAACTCAAGGGTGTTAAAAATCCAAGTTGAATGCCTCTTTCTGGACAAATGCAATGGGTGATTTACACGAAACAAGGTCAAGGCATTTCTCGTGAAAGGGTCGGGTTTCACTGCAAATGTGTGATATCCCGAGTGCAGGTTTCGTTTGTCCTCTGTGTATGCATGGAAACCACAAAAGCTGTTAGCTGTTGATGGTCAAATAACAAACATCGCCGTTTGTTTTTGGAGAGATTAAGTAGCTTAGGGTGGAAAAAAAAAAAAAAAAAAAGAAGACCAAAAAGAGTGTTCAAAGGGCCAGCCAGATAGCTCAGCGGACTAAACTGCCTGCTTAGGCAGGGCAGTGGCTGGTGTTCGATCCCTGGAGTGTAGTGCTATGCTACCCTGCCATGCCGGCCCCACCCCGGCCCCTGGGTGCACTGAAACAGCTATTGAAACTGGGCATGGTGGCATGCACCTGTAATCCCAGTGCTTGGGAGGCTGAAGACAGGAGGCTCACCATGAGTTTGATCTGTGTAGTGAGACCTTGTAGATCCTGTAGTAAATACAATAAATAAATAAATAAATAAATAAATAAATATATAGGGGCTGGGGAGATAGTTCCGTGGCACAAGTGCCTGTCTGGCAAGTGCAAGGTCGTGAGTTTAAAGCCCGGTCCTGGGAAAATAAAATAAAATAATAATAATAAAATAAAGACAGTTCAGCTATGTCTGCCCAGCAAGGGACAAGAGGTCCCCAGCCCTAGGAGGACAACCTCTGCTTGACCCAAGAGTATGAAAAAAAGAGGTTCTGGGATAACAAGAAAATCTGTAGTTACAGTGCTTTTTCTAAACCTTTTCAAGCAGGATTCTGTTTTTTTTTTTTTTTGCAGGACCAGGGTTCGAACTCATGACCTTGCACTTGC
This sequence comes from Capromys pilorides, assembly GCA_004027915.1. Lineage (NCBI taxonomy): Eukaryota > Metazoa > Chordata > Mammalia > Rodentia > Capromyidae > Capromys > Capromys pilorides. The sequence continues at coordinate 34,054 of PVKN010002088.1, forward strand.
CAGGCAGGCACTTGTGCTTGTCTCGGGTACTTGAGCTATATCCCCAGCCCCTTCAACTAGGATTCTGTGCAACATACCAGAGATTTCCTGGCCAGGCCATCAGTATTTATTTCTAAGCTGTTGTTGTATACACTTCTGCTCACGATTGACAAGATCTTTTTTTTTTTTTTTTTTTTTTTTGGTGTTTTAAAATGGTGACACAGACATGACAGTGGTTGGGCATACAACTGGCATCTTCCTATGACTGGCACAGTGCTTTAGGGAACACCAGGTAGAAGCAGCCAATGCTGTTCACACCCTTACCATCTCTCCTCCTCTAGGAGTTTATTCCAACACTAGATTCTGAAAAAGCCTATGTTCACCTTCCTAAAAATGTGGACTTGGAGTTCTTTTGATGACAGTCATCAGGAAAAAGATTTGTGGGGGTGGGGGGAGGAAACAAGTTCTAAAAAATAATCTGTGTTAAGCCTAGGCACTGCTGCCTATCTATGGCTGCTCCCCGTGGAAGCCTTGGCGCTCGGTACTATTTGGTTTGGACAGAAAGAGTCACTACCACATCCGCAGCAGCTCTGAAAGTGCTTCCCTAATGCCTAGATCACCTGAACAACACTGCCTGTCCCAAGGGTGTTTAATGTTAATGAGTTACGCCCAGCCCAACCCCCACCATACAGAGCACAGCTATTCAGTTCTCCTAATATGTGATAAAAAGCCTCCTGCCCAAGTCCTCAGAAGCCCCAAAGAAAATGCAAGCCATCTGGGACAACAACTTGACCCTACTACGTCCAGGACCACAAGGGAATCTCTATAGAGACTGTGTGTGTGTGTGTGTGTGTGTGTGTGCGCGCGCGCGCGCGCGCATGTGCACGCATGTGTGTGCAGGAGGGGATGAGGGGGTGGGGTCGGAGGGGAGGGGTGGAGGACGGGTGGTGGTGGTAGAAAACTAAACAAAATCCTGGAACCCTAACTCTGAACTAGCAAGTTCTGTGATGCAAATACACGTTGATCAGAAGGCCGGCAGAATGCTTCTTTGTCTACAGTTTCCAAACACAGCCTTTGAAAACAAATGAAGAGGGCCAAACACTCCCCAAACAAGGCAACATGTGGCTAATGCTTTCATTATTTCAAAAGCAATCCCTCAGAATTAGAAATCTGAGCCTCACTCAGTTTTTTTTTTTTTAAAGTGTTAATGATTTAAAGCTAGGGTGTCCATGCATCTGAGGGGTCCCCTGTGCCTCTCCCTCTGCTGTTTTAGAGAAGAGGGGATCTGGGCTGGGTCCACCTGTCCCATTTTTCTTTCATGTGGTAACATTTCCATCTGCAGGAAATTCACATGTCTGTAGCTAATCATAGTTTATTTTCCTGGAAGTCACAGTCAAGTTTGCATTTCCATTTACTCTTTTATAGGCGTCCTCATTTTATTCAAAGCATAACCCCCTTTCTCTTTCCTTTAAGGTCCCCAAATGTTTCTATTCCTGTGGCCTTTGCAGTTACCACTTCACCACCCCTGGGTCCCCCCAGAGTTGGACCCCAGCTGACCCTGTGCGTTGACCTGGAAGTGATTCACCTTGACACACACACACCCCCCCCCCCCCCCCCCCCCCCCCCCCCCCCCCCCCCCCCCCCCCCCCCCCCCCCCAAGCTTCCAGCCCTCCTTGGACTGGTATCCTTTGAGTTGTGATCTTTGCTGTTCATTGTGGGAGCTCCTTGACTGGGCTGGGCACGGTGTTCAGTAAGTGACTGTTCTGTCTGCTTTTTGAAGGAAATCAATCCTCAAGCCTCTGGGCTGCAAGGACAAGGCTGTGTCTGGTTCTCTGCCATTTCTTGGGTTTCCAAACCTCTTGCTTCGTGATAGGCAGGCATTCATCCACTAGCGGCACACATGTACTCAAACAGCCTGCTACACTTTGGGTTTTAATGTGCTGGCAGAACCTCTAGTAAGTAGGTTGGTGGGGTCTTCAGGTCCTTGGAGGTGTGCCCTTGGATAGGACAGTGCAACCCCAGATCCCCAGTTCCTTCCTTTTCTTCCTGGCTATGAGGCAAGTGGTTTTGCTTTGCCACCCTAAGATGCCCTGTGCCACCACAGACCAAGGCAATGGAGCTGAGTGATCAAGGACTGGTCCCTCCAAAGCCAAAAGCTGAATAAACCTTCTTTCTTCATTAGTTGTTTATCTCGGGCACTTTGTTATAGTGTCAGAGAACAGAGTTCCAGGAAACCATCCTTTCCACAAAGAGCACACAACTACTTTGCGCCATGTCAGTTTCTTCACTTATTCCCTAACCATCCCTCTCCTCTCTTCCATTGCAGCTTGGTCTCTCCTCCACCACTCCTTGTGTTAATGGAAATTTATAGTCCTATGGACGAAGTCGTGGTTTCCCATGCTACACTCACAGCTTCCTGTGAGGAAGAAAGTTGGAGTGACGCTAGTCTGTTCTACTTACAAAGAGCAGAGGAGGGCTGGGGAGATAGCTCAGTAGAATAAGCGGTTGCCTGGCAAGCACAAGGGCCTGAGTTCAATCCCCAGTCCCGGAAAAAAAAAAAAAAAAAAAAAGGGGGGGAGAGGAAAAGGACATCAATGTGGGCAAAACCAGGTGCTTCTGGTTCTCAAGAAAAGTTCCCTCCTCAGGAGCGGAAGGGTTCGGGAAGGATCAGTTGACTGTGACAATAAGAAAAGTGGAGGCGTGACAGCTCAGAATGCTGGGCTCCTCCACCCTCTCCCAAAGTGCTGCAGAGGTGACTGCCTTGGCTTCCACCCCCTCGGCTGCACTGGACCGGAAGCTTGAGCAAATGAGAATGGTGGAGGAGCCCTGTGACCTCTCCCTCACCTCAAGGCTGCCTAATCCTGAGGCAGAAGCCTTTCAAAGCCCTTGGCCCCAACAACTAATGTACAACAAGCTACCTTCTTAGACCTGGGAGAAAGAATCAGGGTGATTCAGCCGTGACTCACACCCATAAGAGATGCACTAAAACCTATGCCTCCATGACGGCGAATAGCCAGGCTTATGGCATTAGAAAGCAAACGCGTCCGGGGCCGAAGCTGGGGTTTGGCAGGAACGAGTCTAGCACTCAGCACTTTACACATACAACACACAAGGGCAGTACGTTGGTTTCCTGTGCTTGGACCCGCTGAGGTTCTGCACTCCCTGAGAACAATGGGGCCTCAAGTCTTAACCTTCCATCTGTGACAGCTTGGCTTCACAGGCAGCCGTCCCACAGATGTTGGCTGAACTGGAATGGACCAGCCAGAGCCCCGCTCAGTGGCCCAGTGTGGAGAACAGCAGGCTCACGAACTCCTGGCTGGAGTCCTGGCCCCTCACTTACTTGAGGCAGCTCTCCAGGCCACCTGCATGGTGCCTTCATGAGAAGGAGAAAAGGTTTCTCACCTTTCCTCATATGCTTGACTTCGGAGAGAAATCTGTCGTGACACATCAATATTGCTAGAAAAAACTGCCTCAATACCATCTGCTAGAAAGGTGACTCAGCTAAAGATTCAAATCATTCCCGTTTAGAGTCAACAGAGTCACAATAAAAATGCTCTACAGTCAAAATAATAAAGATGCCCACAATGTAAGTGCTGCTCCTGCCTGGTTGGCACAGGCCCCCAGCCCATATAGCCATCCCTACCAGCTGGGCCGAGGCGGCTCCACAGCAGTGTCTTCCCTCCCTTCCTCCACCTCTCCCTTTTCCTGTGGTGCTTGGGGTGGGGATCTCCTTTCTGATCAGCCCAGCCCAGCCCAGCCCAGGTGCCTGCCCATTCCAACACCCTGTTCCTGCCCTCAGGCCACTGGCCACCAAGCCCCTGTTCTCAGTTCCCTCCTGCTCTTCTCTTCCCTCTTTCCACAGGGCTGTGCTTACTCCAGTGCCCCTGACTTCCGCCTGCTCTCAACACAGCATGGAACCAGCCAATGTGCAAACCCTCTGTGGAGCCTCGAGCATCCTTTTATATCTCAGGTTCCTTCTGTGTCCACAACCAGTACCACGTCTGGCCTGGATAATAGGGCTGCCTCTGCTGGGCCCTCGCTGCTTGTTCTCCTAAATCTGGACCCCCATGGCACCTCCTGGAAGCATCACCATCTCCCACCAGAGTCACCCTTGGTCCCCCCATGGCATGAAGGCCAAGCCCCAGAGCCAGGAGACTGAGCCTGTGCACAATCTGATCTTACCAAGCATGGGCCAGCGTGCCAAGCCAAGATGTACTTAGCGCATCCAACCTCCCCCCCCAACGATTTCTCACATGATAACTACAGAACCTCTGTCTCCAGGGGTCCCATCACCATGACCCCTCACTTGGATAACTGAAGTGGCCAGCATGGGTGGGACTAGCATGTGAACACAGGTGGACCTGGTTGGGGTGGAGAGTTTACAAATGACAGCAAGGGGAACAGGTTGGTTTTTCGGAGCGCAGACTAGAGTTAGGTGTGCCCAAGGGGACAGCTGAAGGAGCTGAGCTGCTCACGGTGGACAGCGTAGGATGGCCAGAAAATGGTCCCACTTAGAACAGGGGGTTGGACATCACCTAAGGCTGGAGGTGGTGGTGGGGGTTGGGTGTCAGAACAAACAGGTTCTATGCAGATGCAAAGGACCCAGTCATAGGAAGACTAGTGTCAAGGCACAGAGCACCCAGAGGGGCACAGTGTGGGGTCAGAGCTGGCAACCCGGGTGCAATGGTCAGAGCAAAACCCCTGGGCCGACCTCAGGCCTGTGCAGTGCCTCTGTCACCTTCTGCATAAATCCAGGCCTGAGGGTGGGTCAAGGGCCTGGGGACCCCTTCCTCCTGCACCTGTGGCAGGTGAGTTGTGGCACCTGTCACCCTAGATACAGCCATGGCATCAGAATCCTTTGTTCAAGAGCTCTAAGCAGCCACTACCAACCGAATGAGAGAAGAATAAGAGATTAATTTCATTTGCCTTGTCTGGCCCCAAAGCCACCAGCACGGCCCAGTCAGTCTGTGAGTTCAGTGACCATCTGGGAGGTTTACTAAACCCTGAGTTCCAGTACCACCTCAAGGGTCCCTGACTTAGTAAGCACGGGGTGAGGCTGGAATGGTCCAGGTGGTGCTGACACTTCTGGCCTGGGGCCCACGCTATGAGAACCACTGCCCTTGGTGGCCATGGCATTTCTGCTCTTGTTCTGCTCTGAGCCCCCAGAGCCAGACAGGGTCCTTTTGCCTGGACTTAAAACAACCTCCATCTCCACTCACAGCGGCCATCATCAGCACAGTTCACGGAATCTATCCACAAATAAGCACTGTGCCAGCAGAGACACACACAGGCAGGGTCCTTGTTCCCACAGATGTCACAGTGTGGGGCTAGAGGACAGGTAGAGGACCCAAACCCCGGAACAGGCAACCATAGGATGAGCCCCGGGCCCAGGCCTGAAGGTAGGCGCAGACTGCTGAGGGACCGGTCAGGAAGGGGAGGAGCAAACCTTGCCCCTGCCTTGGATGGCTTGCCCTTGGGCGCCCTGTGACTCTTTTCCCCTCTAAACAGGGGACTGCCTGCAGAGGGACCTCAGAGCCCTCCAGATCTCCAGAGCTCTCCCGGGGCCTCCCGGCGGGTAAGCTTTAGTCCTGACTGGGTTTGTACATTTGTAAGAGTCCTGAGCTGCTGTGTTCAGGGGTGAGCAGGGAAGTAGGAAGGCAATGGTGAGAGAAGTCCCTGGCTGGGCCGTGGCTCCGAGGGTGCCCAAGGGACCTCAGGAAGGTGAGCCCACCTGCCTCGGCTGCTATGCCTGCACACCCAGCGGCGCATGCCCGCTGGTGACTCACGCCTGTCGTCTGCAGTCTCCTGCTTGAGTCACTGCTTGTGCTGAGGACTGTCTGCGCATTTATAAACATTGCTCGGGTGGGTCTCTTCGCTGCCTTCACTTCCAGTGATCGGCTGACCTCATTTCTGCAAGCTACCTCTTTCCTAGAACTAACTGTGCGAAGGTCAGGGCCATTAGTCACCCTGGAACTTCCTCTCTCAGTGCAGCTCTCGGGAGCAGCAGGGAGGTCCAGAGCCCTGAGGTCCAGCCTGCCGCTCTGACAGAGGGATGGGTAGCACACAACTCCCTTCCCTGAGACCATCACGTTCTCCCTTGGGAACCTCTGCGGACCTTCTCTTGTTGCCTCCCCTTTGGTACCGCACCCATCAATTGCTACGCAAACTCCAGTGAGCTCCCAAGTAACCACTATCCCTTCCCTCTGGGATCCGCCTGTGTCTTCTCTGAACACTGCCTGATACCTACTGAATGATCCACAGAAGGGGAAATGAATGTGATATTAAGGCGCAGGTGCACTTGACAGGGACAGGATGAGCAAGTGCTTTGCAAGGAAAGTTACACTTCCCTGTGTCCCTCACTTGAGAGCTCCACCACACCACAGCCAAGGGCATCGGGATGGCACAGCATCAAGCGCCAGAAGTGTGTCTGCGGCACCATAGGGAAGGACACAGCCCTCAGCCCATTCTAATCTGTCCTCTGACCTGGTTCTTTCCAGAGCTTGGGCTCCTGTAATATCCAGGGCAACGGGTTATTAGCCCCAGGGACTTTACGACTGGTGGCTGACCAGCAGCTCCAGCAGTATTCAGAGGGGTTTTTAATTCCCAGGGACTGATGCACAGAATCTGTGTGTGTGTGTCATGTTTTCACCAAGACATCCCTGTTCTCGGGCAGAATACCCTCCTTCACAGACTGTCCACGTCCTTCCAGGTGAAAAGTCAAAGACCCACTGCACAGAATTGTGTGAGAAGAAAATGGATCTTGAGAACATCTGCCTGAAGTTCTGGATTTAGGGAGAGGCAACAAGTTAGTGGCGAAACTGGACCAAAAACTCAAGGGTTCAACTCACCAGTAGTTTTGAAGCAGAAGGGGCATTCAACACCAGGTCCCAGGAGCCCAGAAAGGACCTTCTGCTGGCCCGGGGAGGCAATAATAAGGGTGCACTAGGGCTTGGGATGCCAGTGTGTCCCAGTAGCCACTTGCTATGTCCATCATGTGTTTCCAAAATGCCCATTTTATTTATTTATTTATTTATTTATTTATTTATTTATTTAGGCCAGCTCAGCCTGCCCTGGGGGTGGGGCTGGTGCAGCATGTGGTACTGGGAATCGATCTGTGGTCCCTATGGTTGCCTAAGCTTGCCTAAGCAGGTGCTTTAGACCGCTAAGCCATCTCGCTGGCCCCATTCTTTTATTTTAAGATAAGGTCTTGCTAAATTGCCCAGGCTGGCTTCGAACCTATGATCCTCCTTGCCTGGGCCTCCTGAGTAGCAGGGATTACAAGCATGTACCACTGTACCAGCTTCATGACAGGATTCTCCAATTCCTTACTCAGTTTGAGGCTAGAAGTTTCAAGACAGCAGAGCTTCAAAGAGCATTTCTTTGGGGAAAGCAGTGCTTGCATTGCCCCTGGCATGGTGAAGAAATAAGTCCTTGCCTAAGGCGAGACAGAGGAGCTTTGGGGCATCGAGCTGGTTTCCCTGCAATATGGGGGACCCAGGCCTTAGGTCTAATTGCAGCATGTAGGATCTAAAAGGCCAGTAGGGGCCAGGGAGGTAACTCAGGGGCACAAGCGCCTGCCTGGCAAGTGCAAGGTCCTGAGTTTGTCCCTGGTTCTGCAAAAAATAAAAATAAATAAATAAATTAATTAATTAAAAGACCAGTGGCTGTGACGGAAGGGGAAAGAAGTTCCCGACAGATATTGTCCTCCTGGACAGTTTTAAAATTATTTTAATACATACAAATTCATTTCATTTATACTTTTTTTTCTTTTGGTGGTACTGGGAATTAAACTTGGGACCTTGCGCTTGCCAGGCAGGAGCTTATGCCACTGAGCTATATTCCCAGCCTTGTTTCATTTATATTCTTTTTCTCTTTCTTTCTTTTTTTTTGTGATACTGGAGAATATACTATTAATTTCTTTTAGCCCATTGAGAAGAAAGTTTTGTGCTATTATCTGTATATTTTTTTTTCTGTGAAAGAGAATTCTTTATGTTTATGTGGTACTCTAAGTAACTACTTTGAAGATAATGATACAGTACATTAATAACTCTTATTCTTATTAGTTTATTATGAAATTGTTTTATTTTTACATAAAATAAAAAAAGATCCTCAGCTGTCATGAGACATAGTCTGAGGAGGTTCCCACTCTACTCACGGAATTAAGCTTCAGGTTCAGTTCACTAATTCCCATCATGTAGGGGGGCTTTCAGGTTGGCCCAGTGGTTTAAGCACTTGCACCAGCAATCCCAGTCAGGCACAGGGCACACTGGTTTGATCCCCAGACCCACCTTTAAGGCAGCCTGAGCCAGCCCAAAAAAAAAAAAAAAAAAAAAAAAAAAAAAAAAAATTCCTTCCCATCATTTAGGAAGAATTTGTCAGTAGGAGGCATAAAGGGATTTATTAGGCAGAATATTTAAAAGTACACACTCAAAGAAATTGTATGGGCCCTTCAGAGACGGAGACACGTTATGATCTGCAGCTGAGTATTTTTATGGCGTCTTCACGATGGCTGATCTGGGATGTGTATTCCTACAGGCTGCCAGGCTGAGACCGGAGAGCAGGGTGTGGCCAGCGGGCTGGACAAGAGGGTGCGACCGTCAGCCACAGAGAGCCAGGACACATGGCAAAAAGCTTCCTCGAAGGAAACAGATGAGCTAGAAACCATACTCACGAGTGGAATAAATTAGAGCCACATGTGGAAGCACTGTACCGTCTCCCTACTGTAAGACCATGAAAGAGCAAGTCAAGTGGTACAGTAGATATTGTGAAAGGGAAAGAAACTGCCCAAAAGGAAAGAGCCACTGGGATGAGGGAAAGGAGGACAGACAGAAGGGAAATATATACATGTACACACACGCCCCCCCCCCACATATGCACATGCACACACATGCATACACTCGCACATACATGCACATGTACACATACTGCACACATACACGTGCACGTGCACACACAACAGTTAAGATAGTCGTACCACTAATTTCTATCGGTTTATTGAAAGGAACTGTTAATGCCTAATTTCTCTGATCAATTTTGCATGCTTATATCTGGTCATCACAACAACTATTTTGAAGATAACAATAGGCAAAATAACAATCATTGTTGATTTCCTACCATCTTGTTTTGAGATTCTGCATCATTTTTAATGATTTAAATTTCTTTTTTTATTCTCTTTAACATAAAATAAGTAAAAGAAAAAAAGTTTCCAAGCCCTGCATCTGATACTAACCAGAAAGCACTGTCTTCAGTTCCTCTGACTTGAGATCAAGCAGGTTTTTCATGGGCCCCCTGATCTGATGTCAGAATGGGGCATGCGAAAGACAGCTGCCACTAATCTCATGGCCACTGTGGATCTCGTGGCCATTGTGAGTTCTCCTGGTGGGCTGTGCTCACTCTGCTGAGCTACTTCTTTTCCTACCATTTTTTTTGGGGGGTGGCCTGGCTCAGCCCACCCTGGGGGTGGGGCTGGCGTGGCATGTGGTACCAGGGTTTGCACCGTGGTCCTTGCCTCAGCAGGCGCTTTAGACTGCTGAGCTATCTCACCAGCCCTCCTATCATTATTAAGTGGAAAAATCTCACTCCCTTTCATGTGAGCCTTAACCAGGTCTTCGTCCAGGACAGCAGAAGCCTGGCTCTACAAGGCCCCTTGAGCTCCCCAGAACTCTGGCAGCAAGGTCTAGGCCTGGCAGGCTGGGCTAGTTTGAAATTGAGATCTGCAGCTTCCTTGAGGATGAGCTCTGTGGGAAGAAGCACAGGGTACTGGCGCAAAGCGCAGGTCCAGAGCCCGATTTACACATTTATTGCATCTTTAACAGCCCAAGAGCTTTCAGTTTTCTTTAATGGAATTTCCTAGAAAGGAAAAAAACTTGGGTCATTTTTCTGTCCTAAAGCTACAGTGTTTCTTTTTTCTTTTTTTTTTTTTTTTTGAGGTGGCCCTCATGGTTGGGCTGGCACTGCATGTGGTACCAGGGAGGAACCATAGTCCCTGCACTTCCCTAAGCTTGTCTAAGCAAGCACTGTAGACCCCTGAGCTATCTCGCCGACCCTACAGTGTTTCTTAAAAGTACAATTTTAAGAGTTCCTTAAAAAGCCAAGCAAAATTGCAATTTTCTTTTTTTATAAATTTTTATTTTTATTTTATTTATTTGTTTGCTTGTTTGTTTCTTTATTTACTTATTTTATGGCTGGCTCAGCCTGCCCTGGTGGTGGGGTTGGTGCAGCATGTGGTGCCGGGGATCGAACCGCAGTCCCTGCAGTTGCCTGAGCTTTCCTAAGCAGGCTCTTTAGACCACTAAACCATCTCGCCGGCCCTAAAATTGCAATTTTCTTGTCTCCCTTTTACCCTGTCATTAGTGTTTAAATTCTGCCTCACCACTACAGGTGAGCAAACTGGCGAAGTTGTGCCCAATGCTGCAGGGAGGGGACGGAGCTGGCTGGGACCCCAATCCCCCACTGCCTGGTAACTGTCCTCTGTCATTGTCCTCTCTACCACAGCTCCACAGGCCTAAGCTGGGTCCTCACCTGGAGAACTGTTGGCCCGTGACCCTCCCGACAGCAAGCTGTCTCACACCAAGCCGAACCAGGCGTGCGGTGCCCAGATTTCACCATGTCCCCTAGCCTAGCGTAACATGACTGTATGGAGTGCTATTTCCAAAAGACAAAATGGTAGGAAAAAAAAAAAACTTTCAAAAGAGCAAGAAAAAACTGCTGAGCATATTTTCTGGGGCCTAACAAGACACTGTTTCAGGAAGCATTTCTGGATCATCAAGCTTTATAGGTCTGAGCCTCTCCCGATTTTCAACTGAGCTGTGTTTACAACTCTATAAATTGCAGAAGGCTGATGGCGATGCAAATAAACCTCATCAGTAGAGATGCAAACTTAAGCCTTCCCTGCTTCCCAGGGGGTCTGTTTGACTGAGAAAGAAATTCCTGTCTGCCCCATCACATGGAAGTAGATGCAGCTGCTTGGGAACCCACTGGAACGTTGTGCAGGTTCCTCTGTCACTAGTGAGTTGAATAAAATCTTTTCTTTTTTTTTTTTTCTTGGTACTGGGGATCAAATTCAGGACCTGACACTTGCCAGGCAGGTGCTATGTCACTGAGCTACCTTCCCTGAGCTGTTTTGTTTGTTTTGTCTTTTCTCTTCTCCCCT
>PVKN010002089.1:0-37369 GCA_004027915.1 Capromys pilorides
GAGAGCAATGGATGAAAATTAACTAAACCAGATTTTAGAACACACTATGCTTAGTATCAAAGCATCACTAATTAAAATACATAGAACTATTACAAAAAGTGAACTGAATGACCTGTATAGAATTTAAAGGGAAAATTAATGAATAGTAGACTAATTGCAAATTTTAAGAAAATTCTGTTTTGTATCATAAAATAATATAAAATTTATCTCAAATCTAAAATGTGAAATTTTTCTTTTTTTTCTTTTTTTTAATCTTTTATTTATCTGTTTGTTTGATACAGGGTCTTGCTATTCAAAATCAAACTAATAGTGATCCTCCTGTCTCAGCCTCTCCAGGACTGTGATTATAGGCGAGCCCCATAACACCCAGTTTCAGTGGCCGGCTTGGTGCTGGCAGGGCATGTGGTATCATGGATGGAACCTGGTCGTTTTGCTGCCCAGGCAGACACTTATACCACCGAGTTACTTACCTAGTCCCAATTTTCTAAGTTTGAAAAATATTCAGTAAAATAAAAAGGAGGGATAACCATATTTTGTGAGCTTATCTTGGTAGACAGGATGACAATTTAACTGGTAAAATGTGTTGAAAGTTTGAGTCTTCCATTAGTTTTAAACATTTTGAATCAGTGAGATAAGGAAAGAAAAAGTAAATTGGAAATTAACAAAAAATAAAATGGAGAGCTAGGGAGATAGCTCAGTAGAATAAGTGCTTGCTTGGCAAGTGCAAGGACCTGAGTTCAGTCCCTGGTTCTGCCAAAAATAAAAAATAAAAATAAGATGGAAATCAGAAGAAAACTAACTTAATCGGCTAAGGATTTGTATGTGTGCTTTATAAGGATCAAAAATAGCGCTGTTAAAAAGAGAGAAATACTGGCTGGGGAGATAGTTCAGTGGCAAGTGCAAGGTCCTGAGTTTGATCCCCAGTCCTGGATGCAGTGTTTACCCATAACCACATGTGGTACACATACCTATAGTTCTAGCACTGGAGAGGCTGAGACAGGAAGATCACTATGAGTCTGAACTGCATCTGGAGTCCATATATATATATATATATAAATATATAAATAAATACTGTCAAATCCCTATAGGCAGAAGTTGGTGAAGATCATAAACCAGCATTTACACAAAAGGAAATAGCAAAAGTAAATGTCTAAAAAAAGTTTAGTAGCCACATTTAATCTAAAATGTCAAAATGAGGTACTCATTTACATGGGACTGCCAGTAAATCGTTACAAATTGTAAGTTAGTGGTGTTCAATTAATACTTTGTAGAAGTCAGTCACATTTCATATGTTTATAATTTTAAGTATTTTTCCTAACGAACAATCGTATTCCTAGAGAAGAAAAACAAAAGTAGATGAATATCAGCATAGTATTGTATTTCTTGATACATAAAAGGAAAAGCAAGCTGGGCGTGGTGGTGCATGACTAGTCCTAACACTTTTAACAGGCTGACGCAGGAGGATCTAAGAGTTTAAGCAAGTTTGACACCAGCCTATATTACATAGTGAGACCATGTCTCAAAAAAGAAAGGGGGAAGGAAGGAAGGAAGGAAGGAAGGAAGGGGAAATAATTATAGAGTATCATCTTAATAAAATATAGCATTGCAAACAAATGTTAAACATAAGGGATAAGTAAAAACAATAGTATTTACTTTAAAAACATCTAATTTCAACATTGTAATGATTGACTAGTAGAGTGGAATATTTACTAGATATGGATATCTAAAAAAGTAATGTGATGCAAGTCTCTTTAAAATATTTGTTAACCATTACTGGAAATGTCCTCAGATAGATGAGCTGGCTTCTCCCCTGATAGTATGAACTTGATATTTTGTGTATCTCTGTTTCAGCTAGATGCTGGTGTGCCAGAAAAAATAAGCCTGATTTCCAGGGATGAGAAGAGTGTTCTTGTGGTGACTTACAGTGACTTAAAGCGCTGCTTTGAAAATACTTTCCAAGAACTGATCGCAGCGGCAAATGGGCAGTTGTAGTATTTGCTAAAAATGCCTGCAGGAACTCAACCAACAGCAACTTGCACTATAGCTGAACTGTTGGTCGTCTCCTTTCACATTGGGAAAACTACAGGAGACCAGCGAAGCTGCTTGCATGTCAGTCAGGTGCACTGTTACTTGAAGAGAATGTTTCACTCAGAGAGCTCTGGCTGCCATTTGAGGCTCTGTCTGTGAAGAATTAATTTCAGATCAAGGAGCACTGTTAGGTGAATGATGCTCCTGCTTTTGTTTTTTCCCACTCGTGTATGCACTAATTTTAATTCTTTAAGACTTTTTTTTCTGAATTTTGAACTTTGCCACATTGTATCCTGATTAAGGGAAACTATTTGCAAGGACATTTTTGGGAAACAATACTGGGCAGAATATTTTCCATTGAAGGTTGCAAAATTCACTGTTTTGGGGATGGGTTGCCCTAAATGACATAGTGGACCAGGTAAATAATTTCATAGAAGTACAGTATAGTGCATAATTCTTGTAAGAGTGTTATATGCAAGCTCTATATGCCATCCAATGTTAGTTCAAGTTGAGATTTTTATTTTGTTTGTAAGAACATAAGAGACAAATATCAGTGAATTCATGGGTATGAATTCCCTTATTAGTTTATTTAAATCTCTTCTGAATAAGGATGAGCTAAATAGTAATGGAGGAAGCTTGTATAACTTTTTGCTCCAAATTCACAAAAGAGCCTTTTTTTAAAAGAAAGCCTGCTAGTCAGATACATTTACACTTATGCAATTTTTAATTAAAAACAAAAGGAAGAAATTGTGTTGAAGGCCTAAAGTTCAGGTGGATCTTACTTTAGGTTATTTCCAGCTTGCTTTTTTTGTATAAAGTTCTGTTCTTTGAACCACAGCTTTATTATGGTACTTTACACTGGATACAGACACAGAGACACTGTTCAGAAGATGAACTAAACACAGCAGTGGTCTGGCACCAAGAGCTTTCTTGACATTTTGCAGCCCGAATCTGAAGGGATAATGATCTGCTGTGCCTTTGCAGTCACTGCTTAGCCCAAAGTAATAGTACTTTTGATAATAACTCACTCTGTGGGATCTTCCTGAAGAAGTCCATCTCAAAAGTTTGCAATTTTCCTTCTCCTAACTTTCTTATATTTGGAAATGAAGTTATCGCCAAACTTGGGTATTCATGGAATTTCTAGTTAATGAAATGCCTATTCTTTGATACTGAAGACTGCCAAATACGTAGGAATTTTCTTTCTTAAAAAACAGTGATGAAGACTATATCTCCTTTCCCAGCACTGAATGTTTTACTAGCACTGGGTGCTCACCATGCAACTATGAAGAAAATGTGGAAACTCAGAAAGAAGGTCAGGATAGAGTCTTGGGCACTTGCAACTGATGTTACTGTCTTCAATTTTAATAATTACATGTGTTTGTGTACTGCAGAGAAGTTTTTAATACTTCTCTGTCCACTTTTTATAAGCTTTAAAATGATTTTTCTCTGCCTTGAAATTTGCATCAAGAAAAAGCACCTCTCTTCACTGAAAGCTTTGAAGACTAGAGACGCGCTTTACATGTTTTAACACGTGCATTTAAGTCCACGTTTGGTAGCATCAGTTGTTGACAAGAAATCAATTACTGCATTTGATCTGGATGGATTTTAAGAGAACATAATGTTCAATATTCAAAAGATAATTAGCATTTGCCACCATAATGTTCTTTTTTATGTAAAAAGGAACAAGAACTTGGAGACTTTTAACATGCAAAAGTCTTTTATCATTAGCTCATGTATTTGAGGAAGAGCAGCTGTCTTTTTATATGTTTTTTGACAAATCATATTGTAATTCTTTTGTACAAAAAGAACTACTTGTATTCTAGAAAAAAATATGAAATGCTTAATTTATAAGCGGGCTGGAGATTTTTTTTCCGATATTGTTTTCTTTGAAAATGAAAGGGGATCATCTATTTTAGTTTTGGTTTCTAGGAACTTTTTGAAACTTTTAATTTGTGGACCAATGTTTTATGAAAGCTAAGTAGTGGCAGGGGTAAAATAGGGCTTGAATCTCTCATTCTGTATAGACCAGCAAACTTCCCTCTGCAAGGCAAGTTCACATCATAAATTCAAGAATGCACCATGGATACTAGTTTGCTTCAGCCCCTAGTAACCTCAGGACTTGGTTTGAATAAAAATGTAGACAGCTGTTATGTTTTCATGAATAAATATTGTCATCCAGAAAACAGTGTCAAGTAATATTTTTTAGCTTTGTTTTATATTTATTTTTATTTTTCTTTTTTTTTAATTGGAAATGGTTTTCAAAAAAACTCTCAGTTCTGCTTTGGTGTTTTTTGGGGGAACCTTCTTTTTCCATACTATAATTCCACTTAAGAGGTTGTCTAAAAGTCTTCAATCCATAGGTATATTTTAATATCTGAAAGTAGTCAAATTAAGGATATAAACTTTCCATACCTTCCTTTACAGCAGATAAAAGCACAGACAGGACAACCCTTAAAATCATGTAACATTGGTCATTTTAATTTTTGTACCTATTTTCAATTCTGTTAGTGTATTTACTTCATTGTAAATATTTTTAAGGGTACCCTATTATTTACTTTTGACCTTGTTTCTGTTATTTGGATGTCAAGAACTTCCCTAAAAAGCACCAGTATGTTAAGTTCTAGTGTCATGATCCCAATATATGTTATTCATCTTTATTGTTGGTTTTAGTTTCTATGTGTACAGCAGTATTTTTAATAAAGAATTACAGAGATAAATTTGTCTTTTTCTTTTTTTTTTTTGAGGTGTTACCTGTACATATAATGACGTGTTTGTCTATATTGGGTTTTTAAAGGTTATGTATTTTGGAGAAATTTTTGTCTTGTTCGAGTCCACAGATTGATTCATTAATGTATCAAGATTATTTCTTAGGGGAAAATATGAAAAATATTATTAGAGCTAAACCAGTATTCCATTTGATAACACACAGGTAAATGGGTTATAGCTTTATCATTTTTATCTCATGTGTGCTGGGGGCTCCGGAGCAGGGGAATATTCCTTTTTAGCCAGGCAGTGAGGAACACATGTAAAGTGACCCCCTGTGAGCTGCATGGGGAACAGGAAGAAAGATGACTTTTTAAAACCTGATTTTAATTTGATAACTGCATGGCATTGTGATTAAGAAACCAGCTAACTGAAACAAGACTGAGTTTAAATACTGGCTGAGCTTTTAGGAAAGATCTACGATCTAAATTACCTGTTTAGTATCACTTGATTTAAATGGAATTCACTCAGTTTTTGCTAACCTCTTGCATGTCAAACATAGCGGTTACCACAGTTTTTTCCTTTTTAGAACTTTCACTCTAGAACTGGATATGATGATGCATGCTTGTAATCCAGCAACATAGGAAGTTGAGACAGGAGAAAAGAGCTTCCATTTTTGCAAGAATAACAGATACTATCTGTGAGCTCTACATCCATAGGTTCAAACTGCTTCAGATCATAACTTTTTTGTAAAATTACATCTGTATAGAATTGTTGTCCTTATTAAAACTCATCATAAATATCTAAACTGCACAATTTGTGAATTCTCTATTTCAAATAGAGGATGTGAGCAACATGAAATTTGATTTCCTTGGCCAGGGATAAAGCTAGAACGAGTTTACCTTAAATAACAAGGGACAATTCTTGTTGGCGTATTAGAACATAGTAATGACTATGGGAAGAAAATTAAGGATATGAGTAGGTTGACCAGATTTGCCAAATAAATTCAGAATACTAGGTTGACTTTAAATTTTAGATAACAAATAATTTTTTAAGTATGTGTCCAGTATTGTATGGAACCTTTTTATATCTGAAAAGTTTTTATTTGCATGCCTCAGTTAGCAGGCCCTTCATCTTGACCTCCACATATGGGGAGTGGGACTGTGGTGGTACAGTTTGATAGGGTTAATCTGGGTCACATGTCTCACTTAAAGGACTTGAAGGGTGTGAAGGTATGCCAGGAGAGGACAAAATGTGCCAGGAATATCGGAGCACTCATGTGAGCAGAGTAACGATCTTAGGTGTGGGGAAGGGGAAGTGCGTGGCTAGTGGACTAATATTTTGATTTTTTCCTCCAGTGAAAGGGGTATGCCTAGGGCAGTTTTGAGCAGAAGAGGAGGAAGATGGTATAGCGCTTGATAAGGATCAGTCTGCTGCTGTGTTGAGAACAGATGGGAGGCTGGTAAACACACAATGAGCAAGCCCTCATACATCTTTTCGTATTCTGAAAGATGCTAGGAATTGGGGTGGGGGATAGTGGCAAAGTGGTTGGATTCTGGAGAGACTTTAAAGTTAGGGCTGGTAGGAATGTATCAGTCCACTGAACATGGGCCCAGGAAAAGTCAAGATTGATTTTGTTCTAATTTTTCTGTTTTATTAATACATGTTTGCAGTACTTAAGGATTGCATTCATTATAGAGTTGGTACAGGTACACATCTTAATTTTTTTTACTTCCCCTTCTCCTTCCCTTAAAAGTTTTGGTGTCTTGGCAGGATGGGGATTCTGAACTGAAAGATTTGTAGGAAAAAGGTTTCAGGGCATGAGAAAGTAGAACAAAACCATTGGCAGCTTGGTCTGGGGTCTATTTGAGACATTTACACATTTGTTTTGGTTGTTCATTGCAAAAACTTGAAACTTAAAATGGCATAGGACAAACATTTTATTCTGCTTACGGATTCTGTAAATCAGGAATTTGGACAGGGTACACCAGTGACAGATTATTTCAGTTTGTATTTGGGTCCTGAGTGGGCAAAAATTCCAGTGTGTGGGCTAGACTGACCTGAAGACTGGTCTCTGTGTCTCGGGCTTTGAGTGTGATACTGATCCCTAGTAGGAGCTGTTTAAGAATGAATGTTCTGAGAGGCAAGCAGGAAGTGCATGATCTTTTCTGCCCTGCTTCTAAGTCATGTAATGTCACTTCTGCAACATTCTGTTTATTGCAAATGAATTACACAAGCCAGTTCTGATTCTAGGGAAGGTGATCTTGGGTCACTTTGCCAAGAGCCAAGTGGGATGAGGCATTTCAACAGGTATGTCCAAAAAATGAAGTGCAGGAGCATCAAGAGGAAAATGTCAGTTTAGCACTTCTATTTGTGAATTTGGAGTTTAGGGGAGTGGTGTGGTCTGCACACACAAGCGATTGATTATGTGGATACCGTGTAAACCCGTGAGATTAGTTAAGGTCATGACAGGAATTAATGTAGACTGGGAAAAATTCCAAGAGCCAAACCTTGGGGTACTGACAACAGTGTTCAAAAATTAAAGAAGTAAAACTATAAAAAAGAGCCAGAAGTTGCAGTGAGATGAAGAAAGTGTCATGTCTGGAG
Organism: Capromys pilorides; assembly: GCA_004027915.1. NCBI lineage: Eukaryota > Metazoa > Chordata > Mammalia > Rodentia > Capromyidae > Capromys > Capromys pilorides. The sequence continues at coordinate 7,339 of PVKN010002089.1, forward strand.
TCACAGTTAAGGCATTTAAGGGACAAGTACCTAACTGGTAAAGTATGATTGGGATAGAATTGGTCATTGCATTTCAGTCACTGCTGACCTCCTGAGCAATCCCCATGTGTATACCTGCCAGTCACATTGGATTGCAAGGTTAGTGGAGCAGAGGAGTAGGAAATCAGTAGTAAGACTAATGCATTCAAGGAATTTTGCTATAAAAAGAGAATAGAGAGGGTGGTAGCTGAAACAAGGAAATGGAGAAATAACATTTTTATGGTCCAGTGAGTGTGAGCCTTTCATTGCTGTGATGGAATACTTGAGATAAGCAATCTAAAGGCATAAAGATTTATTTGGGGTCACAGTTCCAAAAGTTTCAGTGTTGCCTGGTATCACCTCACCCAGAACTTTCTACCACCTTCCAGAAGCACCACCAGTGGAGGGCTGGCCTTTAGCACACGAGCCTTTGGAGGACATTCTGGATCCAAACTACAATAAGCACATGGGGAGATGGATGGGATTGGAGAGTAGTAAATGCTGGAGCTATGTCTGAGTGGCTGAAAGGAAGAGGCCAGATGTGCTAATGTGTGTTTGGCATTGGACATTAAGGAAAGTGACAACATGAGCACACCTGATGGGAGAGGTGAGGGTGGAATTGGAAGTTCTCTCTTGATTTATTTCCCCTCCTGAAGGGAAGGGTGTGCTGCTAGTACATACCCTGTTAGATTGCTTATGAAATTAGTTTATTCCTAAAGAACGAAGCATCCAGATGATAGCAGTTACTCGCTAACATGGGTTCCCAAATTCCAGAATGTGGGATAGCATTTGTTCATTAGTTTGTTTATTTATTTATTTATTTATTTATTTATTTATTTATTTATTTTTTCTGGAGCAAATGTTAAAAAGAAAACTAAAGGAATAATACAGACATTCCCTGACTAGCAGTGAATTGACTTAGCATTTTTTAACTTTATGATGATGCAAAAGCAACATCTATACCTGGGAGTTAGAATTTGAGTCTCTTCCTGAGCTAGTGTTGTCCAATCCAATCTTCTCTCACTATGCTGGGCAACAGCAATGATAGCGGCTCCCAGTCAGCCCCACATTCACAAGGACGAATAGCTGACACTTCACCGTACAGTACCACCACACTAGGGGTTTCAGTATGTTGGGTGACTGACACACATTTCAATATATATCTAATCTATCATATATCTGGGAGTAACCACAGCACAAGTTGAGCAGCTCTATGGGCATATTTCAAATATGAAGTTTGTTATAGTTTGTGTCTAGTTGTCCCCCCAAAGCCTCAAGCAGTCATGGGGCGGGGGCTTGTAGAGTTTGAAACTATTTCATGATCCACTGGGATTATGTGTTTTAGTACTGCTGGGATTTTTTGGTCTGAGTACTATTGGGATTATGGGTGTGGCCTGATGAAGAGAGCCTGAATGTAACATAAGAGAGACAGAGACAGACGCTCGCTGTTGGTCTCTGTTGCCCTGGTTGGTTGGTTGCCTCTGTTATGATTGTTGCATCCAGCTGCTATGAACTGGGTGCCCTCTGCCCTGTACCACTCAGCCTTGTGCCAGCCAAATATGAACTGAAACCTCCAGTAACTTTGAGCTAAATAAACCTTTCCTTCCTTCATTTTGGGTGTCGGGTATTTGTCCCAGCAACTGAGAAGAGCAACTGAGACAAAGTTAATATTTTAATCTGAGCTGAAGCTCCTTCTTGAGTGGAGTTTTCACCTATGAGAAATTGTAGTTGATGGTAGTTTAATAATCTTTGTCAAGTCAATAACATATACACACAGACACATAAACACAAAGAGCCCAAGTCTCACACGGGAAGCATACTTATAAACTATTATCCAGATCAAGAGGTAGAAAACTATTAGTACCCAGTTGGGTTTTTGGGTTCATTTCTTGTTTTGTTTTCCTTGTACTATCTTAGTTCACAAAATAGAAAGCTGGCCATCCCTGTGTTGGGGCCCTGTACTATTTCAACATTTCTTGTCTTGTGAAACACAAAAATTAAAAAATTAGAAACCCCAAAATTTGGTAATTTGTTTGACACAGGAGCCCAGTAAATCTTAGCATGCCATCCTTTTTCGATGGAGGTGGGGTGGGGTGGGGTAGGGCGGGAAGGAAATAAGAGAATTCCCCCAAAGAGAGTAAATCTCCAGAGTTTGGAGAGAACTGCAACATGATGTGACACTTAAATTCCCCAGTTACTCTTCAAAGTTTTTGCCCAAATGAATGACTGCAGGGTCTCACTACATAGTGCAGTTGGCCTTAAACTCACTGTGTAGCCCAGGCTGGCCTCAAACTTACAGCAGTCCTCCTGCCTCAGCCTCCTGGGTACTATGATTACAAGAGCACACCACAACTGGCCTGGCTGAGTTTTTATGTTACAAAAACAGGTACTTTAAAAGGATTGCACTTTTTTTTTTTTTTTTTTTTTTTTTTGATTACAGATCTTTGAAGATTAAAAAGTAAAACAACATCAGACTTCTTCAGTTAAATATAAATTTACTGAAATGTCATTTATCCCCTGGTCACCTCTGATCTCAAGAAAGCTGTCCAGTTTCTCTCGTATTTTTCCCACCTAACTTCTTTTAATGTCATCAGGCAGAAAATACACACGATCTTAGCCGTAAGGCCAAGAAGCAGTCGAACAGAAAATAGTATGATAGCTAAGTCAAGGTGTTGGCCACTTCTGTGTGTCATAGTTACTACTTGAGTTACTCCATTCACAAAACCAAGTATAGATGCCGTAACTGAATCACTTTTCTTATGAAAGTTCTTATATTTTATGCTTTTCCTTTTTTTTTTTAATTTTTTTAGTGTTTTCTAATATACAAGTACATGCATACTGACACCCTGTACTTGTAATTGCTTATCAGCAGAGAATTACCAAAAACTTCCTCTCCAATTGAGGATGCTTTCATCTACAGTCAGCGCTCAGTAATGCTTTACTTGTTTCATGTTTGGGCAGTATGCCCAGTTTCATTTTGTTTTTTATTTATTAGTAATGTCTTGATTGCTTAGAGTAGCCACTGCATAATATTGGTTGAAAGCTGTGTGCCCTTTCGTAGTATCTGCTTTGTATTTTTGTGTGCACAACTTAATAATTGGTATTTAAGAAGCTCTCAGAACATCCATCCTCTCCCCTCCCAGAGACATTTGTGACCCCTTTGTTCACTTAAAACCAAATAAGGAGACAATGCATCATGTTTTTAGAGGTTAATTTTAATATATGAAGATAGTATATAAAATACATTCATCATGACCAGGAGTGTAGGACCAAATCATGTCTGTCTTATATCTGTAGCATATATTCTCAATTTATATAAAAGTAACTTAAAATTCCAGTTTACTTAAATAGTTATGCACAACAAACACACAAACACATACACATATACACATAGTTCCTAACACTGTCAGTCAAAAATGCACTCCTTTAATCAATTTAAATGGGGCTGGTAAGAATCTGTTTCATGTTTGATGTTCTTATGGGCTAGGCAGCAGTATTAGCTTTAAGATATAAGCATATCTTTCAGGATTTGAGCACATTGTTCCCCTTGGCCAAAACTAATGTGAGCATCATTTCTTGGGCTAACTGCATACAAATTTGTAGTGTTTCACACAGATCCATGCACATTCTCTTACAAACCCCAGAAGGAAGTGCCTATGCTGTTAGTGCCAACCATTTTTCTCATAAATGGCAAGTGGTTCCAATGTTACTATCAGTTAATTAGTGTTTGAGTTTTCAGTGCTATTTTACTGCCTCTGCAATTAAAAATATTTATTGCCATTAGCTTCCATTTTTCTATGTTGAGACTCCAATGGAACCATTTTTTGATTTTTTTAAGTAACCTGTATGCCTGAGTCTTAAGTAACAGAATCTGAACAGGTTTTTCCCCCTCCTTTAGAAAAGGACATTTACCTAAGGCGTCTTATAAGAGTTGATTTACTAAAATGTAGTTTTGATATGGGTAGCTGAGATTTTCCCTTTATTACTGACTTCTGGATCCTTAACCTGATTTGAAAAAAAAAAAAAAAAAGAAAGACAATTGGGGCTTTTTATTTCCTGTTTAACTTATGTCTAGTTGCCAGATTTATACTATTGCCAGTTGTCACAAGAACTGTCATGTATGGAAAAAAAAAAAAGTGAATTTTACTTTGTTTTGGTTTTGCTCTTCTGGCTCTCTCCAATTCTGTTGAGTTTAGTGTTTGGTGGGAAGGTCTGCCTCACTCCTCTGTTCTGGCTGGTGAGTCCCCCAGAGCCTGTCCATGGTCTCACTCAACAACATGCTGACTCTCCCATCTCTTCATACAAAAAACCTTAAACAAAACTGTGGCAGATGGAAAAGGAAGCAAGTAGAGTTCAGGTTCTAGAATTAAATGATACACAGAAAGATGCTTTTCTGTCCCAGAAGCAGTGATTCACTATTGCCCCTCCGCTTTGGACTGGCCTCAGTAGGTTGATATGTCCTAAATACACATTTCAGACTTGCAGAGATAGCATCCTACAAAGGTGGAAGTGCAGGCACCCTTTCCTACCCTGTCTCCCTGTTTCTACCCTGTCTCCTTAGTATAATCATCCTCAAACCCAAGGCAAGATACAAAGCAGATGAAAATGGGCTCTCTGTGCCAATGGCTTGTAACTATTATCTTGAGTTCCCAATAGGAGAAAAACCTTTTATATGTTACATATCACTTTTTTTAAAAATCAAGGAGCATAAAGTGCTTATTATTATCTTCTATATCCTTCCAGATTAGCAGGAGACATTGGAATTCCCATTAAATAACAAGGAAATTCATGACTGACTTCCTCTGCTTCGGGTCCCAGTTCTTTGGGTGAGCTGGTTTAGCTGTGCAGATGGAATTTTCACCCTTCCTTAACTGGCTTTTGTTTCATCAACCCTCATTTTGGTACAGGAAAAAGCCCTCTACAAGACCACATTTTTACTCTCCTTAGCTTCCTTTTATAGCTAACTGTACAAAATGGATAATACAAAAAGTTAAGTGTGTTGTCTACACATTAATACTTAATATAGAATCTGACATTTTTAAAAATGTGACTTTGAGCCCAATAGTAGGCAGCCCTTACCAACCAACAAACTTTGACTTCTTATGAGTAACATGATAGGTGTCAGGCCTTCATGCCCTGTGGCCAGCCAGCTCAGGCTAAGTTCTCATTGTGTCTTGCTGGAGGAGCTGACACTGGGGGACTGAGAGGTGAGTCCCACCCTGCCATGCAGGAACAGTGCAGAGGCAGTCCCACAGGGAAATTTGTAGGCTGTGCTTTAGTTCTGAAATGATTTTCCTTGCCTCCAAAATTCCAGGAAATATCTGTGCCACTCTACCTGTCTGCTTCCAGTTGGGAGCCTAAAAGCCAGTGGTCAGGGCTGGGAAACTGTTACAGAGAGCCCTTGCCCAGCCTGACTCGCAGGAAGCATCTGTCTTTCTCAGGCCTACTCTGGTTTTCTCTCTCCATGCTCTCCTCCTTAGATGTCTTACACTGGCTGGAGAACTGCAGAAACACTGCCTAGGCCAGTTCCTGGCCCTGCATGCTGCAGGGATCCTTTGTTGCCCCAGTTTCAGGGCTGCTGGGCATGACCAGCTGATGTGAGTTTTTCTGACCTGTGTGCTCAGTGGCCTTGGGGGCTGGAGCAGGTGAGTCATTGGGCTTTCAAAGGCTTTCTCTCCTACAGTGAGTAACATGAAAATTGAGCAGTAGTGTTCTTTACTTGTCCCTATTTCTCTGTTTACTGGGGGTTACATTCTTGTTAGTCAAAACAAAACAAAACAAACAAACAAAAAACCAAAAAGCAGTATTAAAATTAAGTCACAAAAAGCAGCTGCCTCTGCTCCCTGCAAAGATAAAGGTGTAAACTCATATATGCATAATACTGTCAAAAGCTAGTTCTCTGGGGGTGTAAATACACATGTACTTCTGAAAATAGGGCTTGTGTTGAGCCTTAGGCGGGTGGGGTAGAGTATAAGACCACTGAGTTATAGTCTGGAGGTGGAGAGCAGCACGAATCCTCCTTTCCCAGCTCCAAGTTGTCATGCACAGATCTGATGTGGCCACAGCTGGAAAAGCAAAAGCTGGGCCTGGTGGCACTGGAAAGCCCCGACTCCTTACTTTTACTGGTTACGTGCAAGCTAAAGAGAGAAAAGAAAAACAATCAGATGTACAGAAGGGATTTCCTAAAATCAAAAAATACTGGGTCATCTGTCAATACCTGTGTGAGAGTTGATGGATAGGGAGCCTTATCTCAGTCTCTGTCACACTGTCTTTGTTTTAAAATGGTATACTTCCTGCCTCTACTGGCTTGGTGTCACTGGGCAGATAGAGACATGTCAGTGGCTGGGGGGTGGAATGGATGTATAATTAGACAATACAAATCCATAATGCCAGGTAGAAAATATCTCTAAGAGCTGTGTATACCTGCCTCCTACTCTTGGGTTAAATAGCTTGCATGTCAACTAAAAAAAGTTCCCTGTTCCCTCCCTACCAAATACCCATGTCAAATTCAAGAAACCTGTGACTATTACTTTGTATGGCAAAAGATATGATTAAGCTAAGGATCTAAAAAGGAGGAGCTTATGCTGAATATCTAAGTGTGTCCCAAATACAATCATGGGAGCCTCGTGACCATGCTCAGACAGAGATCATTAAGTGAAATGCAGCTGAGATGCAGCTACAACCAAGAATACCCAGAGCTACCAGAGTGGGGACAGGCAATGAGCAGGTTCCTGGTCAGAGACTCTCAAGTAGACAAGAACCTATTGAAACCTTGACTTTAGACTTCTGGCTTCCGCAACTTTTTTTTTAAGTCACTGCTGCATTGGTGGGAATTTATTGCAATAGCCTCAAGAAGTTATGAGCTTCATACACACAGGCTAATTCCTTTGTCTCCCTATCACACTTGTGTTCTAGAAGGAAAGCGTAAGTTACAGTTCTGTCTTTTAACAGTGAGGTTCAAGAGTAGGTTCTGAGTGTTACATCCAGCCTCAGACACAAGAGGAGGAAGGGTTCTTCTTGCTCACTCAAATTTATTTGATTTTGTTTGTTGAAAAGTAGCTGGGCGGAGGGAGAGAAACCTGTGAACTACATTGGTTAGATGGGACTGGCACCTCTGTGTTCTTTATTTTTCATCTCAGAATAGAAGATACAATTTACACTTTCAACAAAGATCAGGAAAAATTTAGTCGCCCATTTTCTGATATATTCTAAAGTAAGAAAAAGCAGTTATTCTACTTTTGTCTCTTCTTTATTGGTGTTTTCTGATCTGCTCTGTCTCAACTCTAGTACTATTCTTGTGTTCATGTTAAAAGTAAACAATCATGCAGATGTTTGCCCATCTTTCTGACTGACACGATGACTTGTGTTGATTATGTTGCTTGCTGGAGGTATCTGTATCATTCTTTGTTGTAGATCACAGTTCAACAAACTACAGCCCAGCGGCAGACTGTCTGTTTTACTTTAATAAAAGCTCTGTTAGGTATAATTTACATACCACACGATTCACTTATTTCGTGTCCAGGTCATTGATTTTAGGATTGCTGCAGTTTGTGTGTTTAATGTCTGCAAAGGCCCTTATGTAAGGGCCTGGTCCCCAGGATAGGACCACTGGGAGCAACTGTTAGGAGGTGGGTACTCGGGAGAGCTCCTCAGGTCACTGAGTGTGCTCTTAGCGGGGACTGAAGGACCCCAACTCCTTGCTCTTTATTTCCTGGCCACGAGGTAAGCAGTTTCTTTTATCACATGCTCCCTACCGTTGCCATCTGTGAAAGCCCTGAAACAAATGGAACTGCCCAATCAGGTTAGAATTTGTGAAACTGTAAGTCAGAATACCCTTTCCTTTATAAGTTCTTTGAGATACTTCATTGTAGTAATGAATTTTAAAAAATACATACATTGTGTAATCATCTTCACAATTTTGGAATATTTAAAACCACACCAATTACCTTACTTATGACCCCAGCCCCAGCTAACTACTATCTTTCTGATTTGCCTATTAGGAGAATTTCATATAGAGAAAATAATGTAACATGATATTTTATGAACATCTTTTATTTAGCATAATGTTTTCAAGACTCATGTTACAGTGTGTACCAGTACTTTGTACTTCTTATTGACAAATACTGCTAAATTTTATAGATATACCCCATTTTGTTTGTGCTTTCATCAACTGTTGGGCATCTGGGGTGTTTCTACTTTTGGTTATTATGAATGATGCTCTTATAAACATTTGTATACCTATTTCTATGTGAATACAAGTTTTCATTTCTCTTGGGTATACACTTAAGAGAATTACTACTAGGTTTTGTGATAAATAGTTAAACTGTTTTTTTAAAAAAAACTTTATTTATATTGTGGCTGGCTTAGCCTGCCCTAGGAATAGGGTCTGGCACAGCACGTGGTGCCAGGGATCTAACTGTGGTCCCTGCGATTGCCTAAGCTTGCCTAAGCAGGTGCTTTAGACCGCTGAGCCATCTCACTAGTTCTAACCAGTTAAACTTTTGAGCAACTGTTAACTTGCTTTCTGAAGTGACCACACCCTTCTGTATTTTTACAAGCTATGTATAAGGATCCCAAATTCTCCACATGCTCACCAACAGTCTTGTTAATTCTACCCATCAGGGTGTGAAGGTAATTCCACCCTTGGCTGTCCGAAGTGGTATCTCTTGATGGTTTTCATTTGCCTTACTCTGATGACCAATGATGTTGAGCATCTTTTCATGTACTTGTTTGCTGTTACCTGTTAAGGTTTATTGAAACCTGGCCAACTCACTGGCTTATGTGTTATTTGTGGCTGCTTGTATACTACAATGGCAAGGTTTTCCTATCTTGCCCTTGACAAATCTACTGATCCCTGATATAAATGACAGAGGAAAAGATACATCTTTGGGTGGAAGAGGCAGACATTTGAGTCAGGAAAGGAAGGAACATCTAATCAGCCCAGCCTTTCCAGTCTGGCACTACTCATAGGTAAAGACCAGCAAAGGCAAGCTGAGTCAAGTGGATTATAAAAAAAAGAACCCAACTCTGACAGTAGTGAACAGTCTGGAGGGAAGATTCAGGCATTTGTGGAGAAGTCTCCCAATGAGAAAGGTTAATGGAATCAACAGGAAATAAAAAGTCCTTTACTTGGAGTATGTGAGACAATGGCAGAGTGGTAAGCAGCAGAGAGACTCAGTGTTTCTCTCAAGATGCTAGAATATACCTACTAGGAAGGCTAGAGGGAGAAAAGTGGTCCTCTGGACCCAGGAAGGATCTGAGCTGTGAATTGAAGCCCACAGAGAAAGTGAAGGGAGAAACTTCAAAGAAGGAGGAGGTAGCCACCAGTACCTTCCCTCTGAGATGGGACTCAGTGGAAGACATAGGCAGTTCAAACCTCTGGACACTGGTGGTGGTGACTGCTAGAAATCCTAGAGGACACCACAGAGAGACAGAGCAGTAGAGAGGAAGAGCAGTATGAAGCACTGCACCAGCTGGCAGTGAGTATTGAGGGCTCAGTCCTCCCTTGCAGGGGAGTGATGATGGGCTGGGAGCCACCTTGGAGAAGGGCCAGCTGAGCTCAGAACTCAGAGCAGCTGCAGACTCCATCTACTGGCTCCCAGCTGGGTCTGGGTCCAGGGAAGGTGTGCTGACAGTAGAGACAAACCCAGACATGACTTATATTTTTCTTCACTTCTCGTTGTTGTTTTGATGGTAATTTTTTCATTTGTTTTTTTCTCCATTGTTTGGTCTTCTTTTTATATTATTAGTGTGAACATGCTTTGTAGACTCCTTGAGGTTCTTGTTCTCTTCTGTTCTGTTTTTATTTCTTCCTTCTCTCTTTCCTTCCAGTTTTCTGTACCAGTTTCCCAAAGTTAGCGTGAACCTCCTTAGTCCCCCAGACTTTCTTCTAATGTCTTCATCTCCTAATACTGCTCTATTTCTATAATCTACTTAAAAGTTTTAACCCTGAGGGTAAAATTGACATATTAAGGATTTATATACAGCATATAATTTTCTCTATTTTAGATTTTTTATATGAATACATATCTCTTTCATATGGTTAAAGGTGGAAGATTAATGGTCACTTCAGTTTGTTATTTTTTAGGCTGTGATTATTGCTAATGTTATTGCTGATGAAATCACTTAGCCAAAAGTTATGTAACTCTTCTACTATTCTTCCTGGTATTCCAAGACTGAAACTGACTAACAGTTATAGGAAACACTGTGATACAGGGCAAAGAATCACTGGCTGGGTCAAACAGACAGAAACTTCTCATCCCCAACAATTTGAAGAGGTAGGATCATGTAACAGACTCAAATCTCAAAAACCAGTTACAGGGCCAGGGAGATAGCTCAGTAGAATAAGTGCCTGCCTGGCAAGTGCAGAGTTCTGAGTTCAATCCCTAGTACTGTAAGCAAACAGGTATAACTGGAAATACTTCAGTGAAGTTGTCATTTCCTAAGGGTTCTAAATACTAGCTATAAAGCAACCTTCCAAAGGCAATTTATAAGCATCACCCCAGGAATTAAACTAAAAAAAGAAAAGAAAATGACAAGACACCAAGAAATTAGGAGAACAGTACCTTTCACCACAGCATCTAAAAAAACGAAATACTTAGGAATCGATCTAACAAAGAATCTAAAAGATCTCTACATTGAAAATTACAGTACTCTGAAAAGGGAGATTAAAGAGGATATCAGAAAATGGAAAGGTTTCCCTTGCTCTTGGGCACGAAGAAACAATATAGTCAAAATGGACATACTTCTCAAACTGTAGGTTCTTCCTATCCAAGAGCAAGGGATACCTTTCCATTTTCTGATACCTTCTTTAATCTCCCTTTTCAGAGTACTGTAATTTCCAATGTAGAGATCTTTTAGATTCTTTGTTAGATCGATTCCTAGGTATTTCATTTTTTTAGATGCTATGGTGAAAGGTGCTGTTCTCCTAATTTCATCCTCACCGAATTTATCTTTACTGAATTAAAGAAAAAATCCTAAAATTGATTTAGAACCAGGAGAGACCTAGAAGAGCAGAGAGCAACAAAAGGCAAGGCAGGGGGCATCACAATTCCTCACTTGAAATTATATTATTAGGCTACTGTGACAAAAATAAATCAAAAACAGACCCAAAGATTAATGGAACAGATTGGAAGATGCAGGAACAATTCCAGACATACTCAGCCACCTTGTTTTTGATAAACATATTGGACAAATTCACTGTGAGAAACAGAGCCTGTTTCATAAATGGTGCTGGAAAAGTGGCTCTGCACATTTCATTCTTTTTTTTTTTTTTTTTTTTTTTTTTTTTTTTTTTTTTTTTTTTTTTTTTTTTTTTTTTTTTTTTTTGGTGGGACCAGGGTTCACTATCTCCCCAGCCCCTGCTCTGCACATTTCAAAGCTTAAAATTGGATCCATATCTTGCACCATACACTAAAGTCAAAATTGGTCAAAGATCTAAATATTAAAATAGAAACATTAAATCTGCTGAAAGAATAGGTAAAACTCTTGAAAACATCGGTGTAGGCAAAGGCCTTATTAATAAAACCCCAATTATACAGGAAGTATCACAAAGAATCAGTAACTAAGATTTGATCTTATTAAAAGCTTTTGCATAGCAAGAGAAACCACATAGTGAAGAGACAACCCACAATGTAGGCAAAAATGTTTGTCAAGTGTTCTTCAGATGAAGGATTAATATCAGGAACATACAAAGAGCTAAAAAATATCAGACCTTCAAATTTAAAACCCAATCCAAAAATGGGCATCTGAGGTGCACACACACTTCTCAGATAAAGAAATACAACAGCAAATAAATATATGAAAAAGTGTTTAATATCACTGGTCATTTGAGAGACGTAAACTGAAACATTGAGATTCCATTTCACTCTGGAAAGATAGGCTATTATCAAGAAATTGCCCAACAACAAATACTGGAAGCACTGTGGGCGAAAGGATCCCTTCTCCACTGTTGGTGGGAGTGCAGACTGGCACAACCACTGTGGAAATCTGTGTGGAGATTCCACAAAAACAAAAGCACACAAACAAACTAGGACGGGCAGCCCCACTCAACCCATCTATTTCCCTTCAGAGTATCTTCCCAGAAGAATTAAAAACACTGTATCACAGAAACATATGCACCCATGTTTATAGCAGAACAATTTGTAATAGCCAGATCTTGGAAATAGCCCAAGTGCCCATCAACTGAGGAATGGATAAGGAAGCTGTGGTATTTTTTATACAGTGGACTATTAGCCATAAAGAAGGATAACCTGGAGACATTTATAGGTAAATGGATATAACTCAAGGCCATAATCCTAAGTAGAATAAACTAGACACCATGTGCAAACATCACACTGTCTCCCTAGTATAAGAAATTGAAACAGTAAGATTAAAAACTTACAATAGATATTGTAAAACGGAAAGAAACTGTTCAAAGGGAAAGAGAAACTGAGATGGAGGAAAAGACAAGACAAGGAAGAGAAAAGCAATATATATTGGGCTATTTCCAAGATCTGGCTATTACAAATTGTGCTGCTATAAACATGGGTATATATATATATATGCACATATATATGCAACCTATATATATGTTGCATATATATATATTATATATGTAAGTTAAGGTACTTATACTACTAATTTCTCTTAGTTCATTGAAAAGAAAGATATGCTAATATTGCTTGGACAATTAAATGCCTGTATCTTGTACTCTGAGCAACTAATTTAAAGATAACAATACACAACGTATTCACCACCATTGTTACCCTGATACTATCATGTTTTGAAATTTTGTTTTATTTTTTTCTCTTTTAAATAAAAAGACTCATTGAGTTGTATACTTCAGATATGCACTCCTCACTATATATAAGTTTTACCTGTAACAAAGAACTATGAAGAAATTTAAAAAAAGAAAGTCCTTCATTTGAAGGGCTAGGTCTTCATGTGGCCCACCCTGGGCCTGATAGTACTGGCAGTCCTCTAAACATAAACGTGTTGGCTCAGTGCATGATGGGAACATTGTCTTGGGCTCCCACAAGGACATCTCTGTCTGCACCCTTCACGGTGGCTTCTTTCCACTGAGGCTCTATTCTTCATGTGTTTGAACTGCCTGACTCTGCAGCAATTTTCTGCATACTTTTTTTTCTCAGACCCCAGATCCTTGTGGGTATTTGTCTAATTTTATGCCCCCTTTCTTGCCCTTGGGGGGAAAGATACTCTCCTGCAATGCGTGAACACCATAGGTCAGAAGAGCAAGTAGCTCTCAAATATCCTCCATGAAGCCATCTTCTCCCCCATTTTCCTTCACCACCCCAAATCAACTAATGATGGGAAAGGGGCCAGCACTTACTCAAGCATGAATGAAGCCTTGGGTTTGCTTGCAGTCCAGGTGAAGCGCTTCAGCAAGGGGGAGGCCATCAGAGTGCTGCTGTCCAACTGATAGTCCTGGCAGAGAAGGAGGCCGAGGTTACACGCTAGCCTGGCCCAGAGGGCCCTTGCTAAGTCTGTGGGAAGACACTGGGGTATGTGTGGGTGGTCACTCCAGGCACCACCCTACCCCTCCACATGCCTGCCTGCACACACAAAAGCATTTTCTTCATCCTGGAGCTACAAACTTGGATAGTTGTAATTCATGCCTCACACTTTTGAGTACCAGAGTTGGCAGAAATCACCTGTACCTCAGGTGATTTCTTGCCCAGCCTTCCCCTCCTCCCATTATGCTTTCAACCCCACACTTAAAACTTTAAAGAGAACAGGTTGGGGGCTCATGTTCGTCAGGCTGGGCTGGTTTTCTTCTTCCCTGTGTCTAAGCAAGAACACAGTGTTCAGCCTGCAGAACTTCAAGGGGAAAGGACTTAAGATCGAGGTGGGCTTGTGACTCAAGGCTGCTGCCTCACGAGACTTCTGTTATCCCAAGAGGCAATCCACTCACACACTACGAGTTCTTCTGCCACTTGCAAAGCAAGGATGCCTCACGGATAGCCAAGAAGCTCAAACCACACAATGCTGTCTTCCAACAGTGGAATTCTACTTTCCAATGAGCTTTACCTAGCTATGCCTGGTTGTTAGTTCCCTTGACATTGTCACTGCTGACGAATGGCCCTCATTGACCAAGAGCTGCCAAACTGGAGTTGGGATTTGGAGTCAGGTAAAGTGTCCTGCCAGGGTGTGCTGAGGAGTTTAATGTCATGACTTACATCAAACACAGAGGTGGTATTTGGTGAAAGTTCTTCAAAGGTTTTGATTCTTTCCAGGCTCATAAATTTGAAAGTATTTACATATCTAATGAAGAAACAAAGACAGAAGTTGAAACAGAAAAATAGACATAGCTTTGATTAATTAGGGACCATATACACATTATCCGAGCCACAGAATACGCAGCATCCTGTGCTAAGATAAACCAAAATGCCAGTGGTCCCTGTGGCTCACAGTCTCCAGTGCGCCCCCGGGGAACCCTCACAGTATCTGCTCCCTCACATGATGCAGTTCACAGTCTACAGATTTCAGCAAGCTCCACTCCCTGAACAAACCCATCCTGAGCCATTTTGAAATCAGAAATCCCTGGGCCTGAAGCATTATCTGTCCTCAATACTTTGTGATACAAAGGAAATTATGCTTGCATAAGTGCTATGAATTTGCCCCTTATAAGTGCCATCGACTTCCTGAAAAGGTGCATGGTGACAAATAAAATGTTCTTTCAAGTTTCATAGCTGGCTTCCATGCACCACTGATTGCTGGAGCCAGGCTTCTCTATTCTGTACTGTGAGTACAGATTGGGGGAAACAGGTAATAGCCATATAACTTCTCTATTGCCATCTGCTGATTGGTGTGGATGACCTATCAGGATTGCTGACAGGCAAGGCCCCTATTGATTGATCCTCTGTCTGACAGTGTGCTTTCCCTACAAGACTCACTTTCTTAGGCAAGCTCCTCAGTGAGCCCAAGGCCAAGGAAACACTGGGAAGGGTCCAGACCTCTTGGACATCCTGCCCATCTCCCTCATCTCCGACCCAGTTGGGATACGCTGAGGTATTTATTTCAAGTGTGTTTTCTCACCTTTGAAGATGAGTGAGTCATCTGCTTTGGCCTCCTGGGCCGGTTTAAAGGTGTGGGCAGCAACAGTGACCAGTAGTGCATCACAGGGCTGCAATGACAGCTGGATTTCTTCAAAGCCTATCACGGACAGCTAACACTGTGTCCCAACTGTGCAATCATTCCCTGTGCCTTGGTGGTAGAACTGAGGTCAAGGCCCAAGGGCTGCTGATAAAGGAGCTGGAAGAACCCCAGGACAGTGTGAAATCCTGAAAGGGGGCCTGAGAGAAGCTTCTGCTGTTTTGTGGCTGCACAGTTTTGGTGAGTTCTTTTTAGAGGCTGATATCTGCATTTTCCTAATAGAAGTAATATGCACTACATATGTTTTCTCTGAGCAAAAACCAGTGATGTATGCAGACACCTAGTGCAGTGGGGGCCACAGCACATGTTTATGTAATATGAAGACTCAACATGTTTAACACCTGGGTAGCGATGAGCACTGAAGTGTGGATCTCCAGCTAGTTGAGATTCTCAGCTTAGTAAGTATTTCTTCCTTTGCCTTCCTCCAATTTCCTTTGTGATGGTGGAAGACAGGAGCGCACTTTTGTTTATTTAGTTTTACCTAAGGTTTAGTCAAAAAGTTAGTGTCAAAGAAACAGATGAAGGATAGTTTTGGAAGAAGACTAAAGAAGCTTAAAAAATGTGTTATTCTTCATTGGATTCTAGTTTTTAAAAAAGAAACTATAAAATACACTTGAGGGAAATTATGAACATTTCAGTATGAGACAATAGTAAGAAATATTTCTCTGATGTAATCATTTTTGGTGTGATTATACAGGAAAATGTACTTCCTATGAGTTATATGTCAAAGTTTTTAAAGGAAAATTCTTAGAATTCTCTAAGCTTTCTTTTCTCAGGAAAAGAAAAACTACCTCCCCTAAAAATACAGGCAAAATATGGCAAAATTTTAATAATAGGTGAATTTAGGAAGTCAGCAGATGGGTGATTATTACCCAATTCTGTGTTCCTTTTCTGTTTTTCTTCTTCCTTTCTTCCTTCCCTTCCTCTCCTGTGTATGTTAACAATCTGTAACAGATAGATGGAAAAGAAATCTTACCTGACATCATCAGAGCTTCCAGAATTAAACTTTGGAGCTGAAATACCATCCTTGAAAAAGTCCTCAGAGAAGGCAGGAGTTGAGTATGCAAACCCACTATTTCCTGTCAGGATGGCATTCAGTGGGATATAGTCTTTACCATCCTGAAATACCAAAGATAGAGTTCTAATTACATAAATTTATACTTTGGTTTCTGTGGAGCATTTTATCAACTTCAGCAGTCATTTGCCTAAACTTGCTTGTATTTTGTGAAGGTGATTCTGCATGCACACACGTGTGCACACACACACACACGCACATGCACACACACACTTTTCATTGGTAACTCAAAAACTCTTAACGTACATCCAAAGGCATGTGGCCTTCTGACAGTCCAGATAATTTTAGTTTTACCTGTTGTACATTGGCTTGAAGCAAATCGCCTAGTTTTTCCACAAGTTCTGCAAATCTTGGCCTTTCTTTTGGGTCTTTGTGCCAGCAGTCCAACATGATCTGATAGCTATTGGGGAGAAACACACAGAAAGAGCTGGAGAATGGTGATGTTTATAGAGGCTTTCCTCAAGAAGAAATTCTGTCAGATTGCATATACAGGTGAAGATACGGGCCACTGCTTCCTTCTTAGATTTGGGTCTCTATCACCAATACAGAAAGGGCTGTTTGGGCTAAATTCTGCCAGTCATGGGAAACATAGGTCCCCCAAGGTGGAGTAAAAAAAAGCCCTCTAGAGTGTACAGAGACAAACCTTTGGGTGTCTGTAGCCTCTGCAGAGTTGAAGAATCGAGTCCTGTGGCTAAGGAGAGTTATTTGGAAAGGAAGCACCATTGTCTGCTGTTGTTACATGTGAAATGGAATGGCTGCTGTGTGTGGCTAGTTATCTTTCATTCAGCATTTCTAAGCTCCTACTCTAAACTATTCTCTTGCCATAGAGGCAAAAGTACAGGCTGGGCTTCTGGATTTAAAACATCTGCCTTAATGTCACAGAGGCCAAATCTTGTCCTGGGATTCCAATATCATTGTTATGGTCTGTGTCTCAGTGTCCTGCCTGCCAAGCCTCATAGGGGACCTTTACAGAGGTGGCTGGATCTAAAGTGTGTAGTGCTGGGACAAAGGATGCACTATTACCAATCATTCCACTGACTTGTTTGACATAGTTCTGGCTAGGATTAAGGGTGAGAGTGCTACACCTGTGCTAGGGCAGGTAGCCTTAGTACAACATAAAAGACCAAAAGACGGCCGATATGCTCTCATCTGCCTGCTTGCTATGGACTGTTTCTTCTTGGCCATACTACCCTTTCTTGGAACCAACCAGCTGTGGACTGAAATCTCTACACGCTGTGAGCCAAAAAAACCTTTCCTCCTATAAATTCGGGTGTCAGGTATTTTATCTCAGCAAATAGAAAAGTCACTTAGGCACTGCTCTTTTGCTTTAAAAGGTACTGGACTCCCTTCTTAATCACATCTGCACAGAGTGGAGGCCTACTCCTACTCTTCTTTCTCCACAAACCATGTCAGAGGTATACATACGTGGATTAAGGATTCATTTTTATGGGCTCTTTGTGTTTTTCATGGAATATTT
Organism: Capromys pilorides; assembly: GCA_004027915.1. Lineage (NCBI taxonomy): Eukaryota > Metazoa > Chordata > Mammalia > Rodentia > Capromyidae > Capromys > Capromys pilorides. The sequence goes on from PVKN010002089.1 coordinate 25,062, forward strand.
ATTGTACATGTCTCTTTTGGATCTTCTTAGAGGACTCTGACTGAAACAGATCAAAATCTGAATGGGCTAGAACATTGGAACTGGGTCAGAATCAGCCTGTAATCACTAAACGTCCTGAAACCTCATGTCTGTACCTCTTACCCAGTGTAGGATCTGACAGTGAGGACTCAAAATATCTGCTGACAGAAGTCAGATTGGTCTCTGGGAAGAGAGAGCTCAGCTCCTTCCTGAATTCTCAGCCCTAAAGATGTTCTGTCCAGGGAGCTGGGTGAGGTGAGTGAAAAGCCTGAGCAACTGTGACACACAGCTTACTCCTACCTGCCTGATGTTACACGTGGGGCTTCATGACACATCCATGGGTTCTGATACCCCTATTTTATTTTACCGTGGATGAGCAAACTGACAAAGATGGTAATAATACAGAAGGTTTAAGAGAGAAAAAAAAATAGCTAGAGGAAGATAAAGACAAGAAAAAAAAAAAGGTGAAGCTATAAGCAAAGTTAACATAAAAAATTTATATCAGAGTTCTGAGGACTTTCATGGGGTCCAGCTTTGTCTTTATAGGCAGCTCATGAAAAAAAGGAATAATACATTTTATGATTTGCACAAGCCACATGTTGGAAACTACCAGTTCCTTGGCAGGAATGCAACTGCTGCTATCACTAAAATCTAACAGGAGCCCCTCACAATGTGTCAGCAACAGTATCTGCAGTCAAGCAGTCATGACTTTCCTGGCCTGTGTTGTACCTTGTCTCTCATTGTTGGTGAAGGTCTTCACAACAAAAAATGCCATTCAGTAACAATAATTCTGAGAGGCAAAGCAACATGTTCCAGGTGAGTTCGTCTCAAGATTCTGGTATACTCAAGGATACAATTCTAGATGCCCAGGCATTTATAGGCATCCTGTGGTCCTTAGAGATCTTCCATGGTTCTAGTCTTTAAGAGAAAGCTTTCCAGTAGGGTCTTGGCTTTGCTTTCTGACAAGAACCTAGAAAACATATGCCCTAAACCTTTGATAAAGGGACAGAAGTTTGTAGGGATCATACAAAGATAAGAGAAACTGCAAGCCAGAAATCTGATCCTCAGGACTCCTTTCCTCAATTCTGGTCCAAGTCTGCAGGCTAAGGCTCTGTTTAGAAGATAATCTGGGGTTCCCTCAACTATTTCCCTTAACTCCCAGTGACTGTGGTGGACATCAACTGGTTCTAAGAGCTGTGAGGGCCCTTTGGAGAGGGCGATGCTGAGCCTTCTCACCATGGCACTTGGACACAGTTTATAGAAATTGAAGTAACCAGGAAGGAGTGAGGGAACACTAACTCTGTCCCAGCTTTCTGACAGAGGGCAGTTGGCTCAGTATCCAAGCTCCCCACTACCCCGTCTAGTAGTTCTTCTGCGTAAGACCTCAAGGCACTTGTTCCTAGGTGCTCCTAGGACCGGCCATCAGTCTTCTAGCAGCCAATGGGAAGAAACAGCAGTGAGCCACGTGGTGTGCACAGTCCAATAGGAATCTCATTTTATGATACATTTATGTTGTCCTAATTTACTGTAGGTGCAAAAATATATACTTTGTAGCCAGGTGGTCACCAGAGAAGAATCTGAGGGGCTTCCACTCAAGGTGTGCTGGCTGTGGCAGCCTGGGTCTCCAAGGCTCTCATGCCTAGCAACAGACAAGTACCTGAACACAGGTGGGAGAATGTTAAATATACACTTACACAATCTAAACAAGTAGTGAAAGTGCTGGAACTGGAGCTTAATGGTAGAGTACAAGGTCCTGGGTTCCATCTCAGCACTTTAAAACATTAAAATAATCAGGTGGAGAATGTAAGGACAGTTTGATTTGGTGAACTAAAAGGGGCCCATGCCTGGGGAGCAGGGAGCAGCTCCAGGCCTGAGGCTCCATTCTGCCACCAACCACATTGCACAGCAAACAGCAGCAGCTATTTAGTGGGGACGCTCCCCGGTTCCTTTGATGAAGCCAATAACAGGGACCATCTACAACTACCTGTTCTTTTCTAGTTTTATTTGTGGTTTCTGATTTCTAGATTCCACTCCTCTGGGCTATGGTTCACAAGGATCATCTCAGCAAACATTCATTGCTTTTTCACTTTTTGAAAGGCATCCCATTAAACAGGTTCAGGGCAAAGGACCAATGACTTGACTCAAAATTATACAGTTTTCATCACTGAACTGGTGTAAAGGGACACCAGTCGCACCCAAGCTGAGGTGAGGGGACTGTGGGAAGAGTTCCCTCGATAAGCTATCACCAAAGTTCCCAAGCACATGCCGCTTCAGGCCAAGAGCAGCTCATACACTCCCCACTCTGAGAAGCTGCTCTTTGTCCTCACCCAGACCTTCCTACTGGTGAACAAACAAGAAGATCACTTCCTCAGCTCTCAGAGCCAGCATCAATGGCTGGAGGCTCAAATCTTGGCCCACGGAGGAAAATGTACACAACATTTCTAAAATAAACTTTTCCACAGTTGAGGATCCACACTTCTGTCTATTCACCACTCCAGTGAGGCTCAGGGACCAGCCAAGGGAGGTTTATGCAATGACTTGAATGTTTGCTAAAAGTCCAGGGAAGTCTTTAGTCTAAAGTCAGGTGGCTCCATCCTGTTAGAGTTGTTTTAAACCAGAACCTGGCTGAAAACTGTAGATGTCGCTGCAGATGTGTAGGAGGAAGGTGTAGGCTCTGGACTCAGACTGAATTTGCTGAGCTGCTTAGCAATGTGGCACTGGGTGTCCAGTGTCTCAGTGTTCTTATCTTTAAGCCAGAGCTAACGGTATCACCTATTTTACAGTGCTGTTGTATCAGGTAAATTAATATAGCTATTTAAAGGTGCTTTAAATATGCACTAAAAAACCACTTAGTAAATATGTGTAGTAATTACAATAATTACTGTTAGTAATTACTGTTAGTAATTGACAACTTTTATGGTTTTCAGATTATACGAAAACTACAAGGACATATGTGTGAGGTGCTGGTCAACCACATGTTTTGGAGAGTGCAGGATAGAATCCTAACTTAACAACCTCTGTGGCCTGGGTTCCAAATGTGTCTCTTCTGCTCTTCTGCTGATTGCTTCATTTCCAAGGCTTAGTTTCAATACTTGTCCAATTCAGCTTATAGCTCTGCACTGTACTGCCTCCTCCTCAAGACTCTGGGACTGTCATAGGAGACTCCATGGGCACAACATTGAGAGAATCATAAAGTGAAAAGCTACCTTATTCCAAATTAGTGTTGCCCCTCTCTTTGAATTAAGGGAATCAAGCATATAAAAAGCCCCAGGCCTATGGTACTCTGTAGCCCAAATGGAGTGGTGGGGCTTACCCAGCCCTCTGAAAGAGGCCAGGCCTCTCCTGAAGAGGATGCCATGCAAGAGAGACAAGAACACTCTCCTGCCTGCCCTTGCACAGGCTGTCCGTGGCCCTGCCTTTACGCCTGAAGCCTCTGTCCCACTCATCCAGTTACCCTCCTGGATCTGATCTAGCTTTGTCTTAAGATGCTGAAGGAAAGAGATGGTGACTTTCGGCCAAGCCCATACTTCCTTTGCTGCCTCTGACTCCTCTCCAAAGGTCATCCCAGGCTCCAGAGCACCCCACTGTGTGGGTGGGATGAGGAGGGCTGCCTGCCAGTTCAGGAAAGGTGGTGCCGCCTCAGAGAGGCCCAAGTCCTTGTCAGCAGTTCCACAGAACTGCAAGTGTCATCACATTCCTGTCCAAGCCTCAAAGCACAAAATGTGCACAAAGCCTGAAGAATAGGATGCCCCAAAGAGTTGAGCAAGTACAACTCAACAATGGAGAAGGCTTTCACATGGGGCCTGGCATGTTCCCGGCATCCGGGATGGCATAGCAGGAAGGTACCTGAAGAAGTCACCTGACTTGTGTATTTCCCGAGATCTGCTGGTCCTACTTCTAAAGGACTCTTAGTAGGTACTGCCCATGTAATCTTCTGTGGAGTCAGGAGGTCCCCCTGAGCCCTGCCTTCATCTCCTTCCCTGTCATCCACACAGGGTAGTGTGGCCGGAAAACTGGTCCATAGCACTGAGAGAGCTCAGCTTTCAGTGGCTTAGCTCATTAGGCTCCCCTGCCCCCTTGAGGAATGAGGCCAAGGTCTTGCATTCAGTGCCTGGGTGGTCTATTCATTGTGCCAGGACTCAGGCCTAGACACTGAGTTTCTAACTCCAGTTCTCAGCTAGAGGCCTTGAACAGTCATGTCAGTGATCAGCAGAGGAAACAGGTAAGGTACATCCCCCTTTAGGAGAAAGCTCCCCGCACAGCTGGGCCTAACGGGGCTCAGAGTGAAAGCCCTGGAGAAAAGTCACTGCCTGCATCTTTCAAGACTGCTGCTCTCCCTGCAACAAGAGCCGGCCGGCCCTCCAGGAGGCTTTCTGCAGGGAGAGAAGGGAGGAGCGCGGGCTCACATTTCAGAGGTCGCGTACTCCGGGGCCCTCATCCTCATGCCTTCCTTCAGACGGCTGCAGAAGTCCTCATCCATCTGCACTCCTGGATATGGAGATCCGCCTGCGGGGGACAGTATGGGAAAACACAGGCATGTTGTGGTTTCAGGGTGCCAAAGACTGCACAGGCGCAATTCAGTGTTTGTTTCCTCCCTTTAAAGCACTACTTCAGTAATAAATCCCCAGTGACCAAACAGGACCTCAAAGTAGGTACAACATACAGAGGAGCTAGGGGCACGTGCTGGGACAGCTGGTTCTGTGGTGTGGGTCACTAATGATCAAAGGCCACTCCTAAATCTGACTGGTCAGGGAAAGGGGTGACCAAAAGAGTTCCCACCCTGTCCCTTGAAGAAACTCTAAAGAAATGCCGTCAGTAGAGACTCCTTGCTTGGGTTAATGATCTCTTTAAAAAGTGGGTGGAAACTGTCCTCGTGGTATATGTCTATAATCTCAGCTCTCTAGGAGGCCGAGGGAGGAGGTTCCAGAGATCAGTCCAACCCAAGCAACGTAATGAGATTCCATCTTAATATGTAAAACAGGGGAAGTGGACTGGGAGTGTAGACCAGGAGCAGAATGCCCATGAGCTACAGCCCCCAATACTGTAAAAAAGAAAAAAATGAAATATAAAATGAAGCCAAAGGGCTGGGGCCAGGCTTCTTGTGAATCACTTGTACCTCAGCGAGGATGATTTCAATTCTTGCACTGAGGATTAGTAACTAGGATTTCCTAAGGGAAGGGGGAACTTGACTCGATCTTGGACAAGGTTGAAGGTGTGGGGTAGGGGCTGCCTATGTTCAGGAGCCTGCAGGGTGAAGGGGGCCAGATTTTGCCCTTTGCCTGTCTGATTAGTTTGGACCCCCTACCTACTCTTAAGGGCATCCCTGGCCAGAAGGGGGCAAGGCCTCCCAGGCTACAGAGTTCCAGTGCTCACATCTACTACTCTCTGCTTGTGCTTGTCTGCACTTTCTAGGGATTGCCGCCGGTAGGAAACAGCTGGGAGATGTGCATGCTGGCACTGGGCTATTGTAGGGCCACTGTGGCCGCCAAGCCGCCTTCAAAGACTGGAAGCAGCAGGTGTCTATCATCAAAAGCAGGGGAATGATTTTTACACATTACAGGAAACCAGGGATGTTACTAGGTGACTTTTATTTGTTGTAAAAGTCACATTTTTGGCAAAGCCCCGAAGACTTGGCTGGAACACATGTTTGGGAGGCCTCACAGTGTCACTGCATCTGTGAGCAGATGCGGTCTGCTGTGTGCACAGCTGTGAGCATGGGAACTTGAACAAGGCTCCTAGGAATCCATGGGGACAGGCTGCAGGCAGGAGCAACGCAGCCGGAGTCCTTAGGGCTCACTGCACACCCCAGGCCAGTGGGAGGGCGTGGACCTGTGGACCGTCTGATCTCTTCCCTCTCCCAGATTTACCTAGGGAGAAGATTTCCCACAGCAACACTCCATAGGACCACACGTCACTCTTGGTGCTGTAGATTTTGTCAAAGATGGATTCAGGAGCCATCCATTTCAGAGGAAGTCGAGTCTAGAAGAGAGCAAGGGTGCCTTGAGCAGAAAGTCATGAAGAGCACCCTGCCCCAGTGCACATGGGCCACCTGTCACAGGCCACGTGGCCCAGAGTGCTTTCCTAATGCCTAGAGCATGCAGCATGATGGTAAAGAAGGCCACGGTGTGCCACACCGAGTCTCTGGTGGCGAGGCATCGTTAGGATGCTCCTCCGGCGTCCCCAGCACGTCCTAACTCTATAGCTCAAAAAGAAGCCTTCCCCTCAAAAACCTAAATTCCTGACAGGAATTAAGGCTTAGGAGTGACCTGAATTAGGATACCCCTGAAAACTGGTGGTAACTTCACAGAATTTTTCCTCAGGAGAATTATGAAAGACATTACAATTCAAAGAAGATAAGATTTTAAGTCACTGATGAGGAGAAGAGTGTGTAACTGCAAGGGAGAACACAGGCCTAGCACAGAAGGCCCTGAGTTCCTTCTCCAGTAACCCCACCCACACTCCATTCATTGAATAAGACAGGTAAAGGCATTGGAAAGGAGTAAGGTGATTTAGATTTAAGTATGTTTAAGTACACAGTACTTAGGAGAATATAGGGTTGGATTTCAAGCATACAGATAAATTGTGCTTCTCTTCCAGATAGCAGGACTCTCAGTGAGTTTGCCTGGGAGTTGGGATAGGGACTGATAGGAAGTATGGGATAATGAAGAGACAAAAGGAGAAAAAGGGTGCAAGGCAGGGAAAGGACAAGAGAGACACAAATGGACAGAAGAGGAGCAGATTGAGACAGGTAGACATCATCAGTGTAAACCAGGGCCCCAGGGAAAGTTCTGTGGGCTGTTTTCACCTTTCATGAAAAATGGCTATGAAACAGTGGTTCTCAAAGTAAGGTCTGGGCAGCTGTGTCAGCACTGCCCAGAAATTTGTTCCAAGTGAAGTCTCTGGGGTCTCTGCCAAGACTTACTGAATCAGGGAGGCTGAGGGTGGGCCAGCGACTGCAACTGAGCGAGGCTTCTAGGTGGTGCTCAGTAAAGTGTAAGAGCCAGTGCTGCGGAACAATGCTCGGACCCCAGAGACCAGTGGATGTTTCAGGGGAGAGATCAGAGAAGAAGGACATAGGAAGTCACCCACCGGGGAACAAATGACACTGTTCAAAAACAAAACGGGGAAGAGAGGCCAGCGTGAGCCAGCAGGGAGATGCTGGCCCAGGAAGGTACACACAGAGGAAAACAGCTTCCTCCCAGCAAGATAGTGCCCTTCCTTCCCCACCCTTTCCGGAGGTGCGTGGACCTGCTTGATCAATCATCTGGGTTTATTTGAAGGACAGAGTCCAGGCTGTTCATTTCAGAGGCACAATGGGAGTCTAAGGCAGGGGTGATTTGGGCTCACCAGGTCCCAACAAATAATCTCAGGCTAGTAAGTCACAGCCACCCATGCCGCCAGGACAGCTCTCAGGCTGAGGGCTTAGAGGAAAGCGACCAGAAGGTGACAGCCTTTCTGAGCCTCACATGAGGGCCACCTCCCAAGAAGCTCACCCGGATCACTTGTCTTCAGATCGTCATTTTCAGGGACTAGTGCTGACAGAGGGCGAATATTTACTAAGGGTTTTGGCTGTGGTTTAAAGGGATAGGCTACAAATGAGTCAAATAATATCAAGGTCACTTACATCTCCTTTTCTCACATAATCGGGGTTTTTGTAAATATCCCGGGCTAGGCCAAAATCACAAATCTTCACCACATTGTTCTCAGATAAAAGGATGTTTCGTGCTGCCAGGTCTCGGTGAATGCACTATAATAAAGCACACGTCCATAATCAACACACTTCCTTAACGGAACCAACTGATTGCTAGAAGTCCAATGCGCTCTCCGTTGCGCCGTGGAGCCCCCTGAACCAACTGATTTCGGTGCCTGTTGGGCGCTGTTATTCTTAATTTGAGGATTTACTTCATGTTCAGTGAAGGTGACACCCATTGCGCATGGAGTTACCATAAACATGAGGCGCTTCTTTACAAATATGGCTCCCTTGAGGCCCCAAAGCTAAGAAATGCTCCAAATCCACTGGCTATTGCTCTGCAGATGGCATCCTTGTCAACCAAATTGAGTCTTAAGTTTCACCATTGGGAGCTCGGGAGATAGCTCAGTGGAATAAGTGTTTCTTTGGCAAGTGCAAGGTCCTGAGTTTGATCCCTGATACCACCAAAAAAAAGTACTTTAAGTTTCACCATTGAGCAAAACCTCCCCATGGTGTCCTGGGAGGCAGATATCAGATCTCCAGCCTGCAGGGATCTGTGGGAGACTCCCACAGGGATGTACTGACAGGTCTCCTATAAAGTCCTGTACTCTAACATTCTGCACAGCTTTAGAAGACACCAGAGGGCATAGTGGAGAATGGTTTCCAGATTTGTGTGGTCCAAACCTGGAGAGATTCTCACCTAGAATTAAGTCCCTTTCATCTAGTAACCTGAGCTCATCATTCTCAAACCTTTTCACACTTCAGTAACTTAAGATACCTATGGTGATACTCTATTCTACATTTAAAAACATGGGTATATCCAACTACTAGGAAAAGTAGATTTACAGCAGAAGAGTGGGTCTGGGCATGGCAAAGAACAAAAACAGCAGAGGAAAGGACTCTGAAAGTTTTTACCATAAAGAGAGGATAAACATTTGGGAAATTGAAAATGTATAACCTCATTTTCCTTTTTTTAAAAAATGTATTTAGTACAGGGTCTACAGGGCCTCACTACACAGATTGGACTTGTAGTGATCTTCCTGTTTTTCAGTGTCCCAAGTGCTGGGATTATAGGTGTGTGCCACCACACTGAGTCTCATTTCCTGTGTCAGTGAACCCTGGGGGTGAGGCCAGTACTGCAGGCTGGGGATTGAACACCTGGCCCCTCATTTCAACATTATGCAATTACATACGTATGAGAACACACTACATAACATGTACAAATTTTTTGGTTACTAGTTCAAAATAAATGTTTAAAAAAACCCCATTTTTTAAAAACTTCTCCTTATCCCTGATATTTTTTTAAAAGAAGAAAAATAATAAAGAGATAAGCTGACCTTTCTGGAAGACAAAAACTCCATTCCTCGGGCCACTTGAAAACTATAAGAAATTAGATCTTCCATGGTGATGGGCTGCTTGTAGAAATCATCCGAATCTGCAAAGCATTAGAGTTGGAGCTGTTTGTGATGGCTCTTGTTAGTACACCAAATCCCAGTTTATTGGAACAATGTTAGTAAAACATAAAACAAACCAACAAGTGGATCAGAATTCAGCTGCAAGAGCACTGGAGTTTCAAAATGAACAACAGAAAGAGCAGCTCATTGGATCCAAGCATGTGTGTTTGTGTGTGTGCGCGCACACACACGCACTTAGGACAACAAGACCCAAGGGAAGATAATCCAAAGTTCCTTGTCAAAATTAGTAACTCTGTAAATAATCTTAATTCAAATCTTATCTCCTCAGGACATTGCTCTTCGAGTCTCCCACGGATGTTTATTAGGGTGATAAATAAGAAAAAAATGTCTGAGATGCAGGGTGTGCTGTAAAAATATCCCAGACTGTAGGACAGGAAGGAATTAATACCTACCCTCCTCTTCCTCCACATCACTCAGGCTTTTATCTTCCTGAAACCCGGAGCTTGCGAAGCTCTCGCTGCTGGTGACACTGTCTAGCCTGGGTTTCTCATCGGGTTCCAGGCCTGGCTCTGGAGTTTCTTTCTTAGGCTCTGTGTGTAGTGCTGCATCCTTAGAAGAAACCAAGAAGGACATGGATGAAAGGGAGCCTGGCATTGGAAAGGAGACACCGGTCACAGTGCAGGGAATCTTCTGACTCCGAGGGAGTCCATTTTACACACAACGGAGACTGAGTCAGCAGCAAAGTGCTACTTCTCGGGGGTGGAGGGTAGAGACTATGTTGCTCTGGTCTGGACTTCTAGATGTCATGTTAGACCAGACAGAAGATGGACAGTAGGCACCAAAGGCTTACTCTATGATTTTCCCAACAATTCTATGAAGTGGGTCTTAACTGTGGAGCACAGGGTTCCCAGAGAGAATTGAAATAGTCAAAGTCAGATGCGGAGAGTAAGTGCAAAGCTCACACCCAGATTTGGCCAAGCCGTAAGTTTGTGTTCTTAACTATTTCTCCATCACATTTGCCACCTCATGAAAGATGACATGAATCTTTAATCTTCATGTCCTTATTCAGATGCTATGAAAGAGATGATAAGTACAACCGGGGCCTCACTTGTGGTGCCTTCATTTGAGGTTCCAAGACAAGGGTACCATTACTGATTTCTCTGGTCTCTTTGGAGAAGGAGGGAACAAGAAATTTCTTTCTTTTCTCTTCTAATCAATATTTTATTTTATTTTAAAGAGTAAAAATAGCAGAAATAAAGATAGGAAAACAGTAACAAGCAAGAGTACATATAGTACAGGATTTTCAAAACAAGAAAAATTTAACAATGGTGTATTACATATTTTCATCACCAAATCTGTTTAGTCTTCTAATCAATATTGATACAGGTTGATCCTGACAAGAGTAGACAAGGCCTTCTATCCTGAATTGGGCAGCCACTTCTAGTAAATATTCTGGATATTCTATTAATGGAGTGATTATAAACAAATCGCTTTATTTTCTTTTTTGTCTTTTTGAGGCAGGGTCTCACTATGCAGTTCAGGCTGGTCTTGAGCTCACTTTTGTAGCCCAGGCTGGTCTCGAACTTGCACTGATCCTTCTGCCTCAGCCTCCCAAGAGCTGGGATTATAGACGTGCACCACCATGCCCGGTCAATCACTTTATTTTCTTCATCTGAAAAAGTCTATCTTATTTTACAACTCACAGAAAAATAGATATGTCTGGGCTACTTATGTAGAATAAGGAAAGATTTATCTGGTAAATAAGATCCTAGAAACGTAGCACATACAGTGGGTTTAGGAGTAGATCACACACCCAGCCTTGACTGTGCTCGCGGCATTTCTGACACAGGGCCTGGGGCACAGTGGAGCCCCTGTCCATCTGCATTCCAGCAGTGTTAGCCTTTGTCAGCTTCTGCGTCTGCTCTTAACTTTTCTAGAAATGTCACAAAGCAGAGGTGATCCCTCCACCAGAGGGCACAGTAGGAGCAAGCAGAGGGCAGAGTCAAAGCCTCAGGAGACAGCTCTAACAAACCCAGGGAGGACAGAGGAGGGCAATGTTCCTGCCCTAGAAAGAGATCTTACAGTGTGGCAGGAGGCAGGCAGGCCTCAGAGCGCACAACCGCCATCACCTGAAACTCCATCCTGCAGGGTCCCGGGGGGTATTCTGTGGCCTCAGTTCTTAAGTATCTTCTTGCATTTCCATTGCCAGCTGTTCAACTAAGATACTGGTATCTCCAGTTAAATGAAACTTTAGGGATTGTGACAATAATTCATCTGTCCAGTAGCTCTTTTTGGTTTTTTGTTTGCTTATTTTGTCATCGAGATAGGTTTCACTATGTTGCCCAGACTGGTCTTGAACTCCTGGACTCAAAAAATGTGTGCATCTCAGTCTCACAACTAGGTGAGGCTGCAGGTATGTGTCACTACCTCTGCCTATGTCTGGTAGTTCTTGTTTGTGTATGAGGATTTTTGCAATGTGACAGAGATGGGCATCATTCTTTGACATCTGAAATTTCACCAACTATATAGAGCAGTGGCATTAAGCTGGGATCAACCAGTCTTTTCCTTTTCTCACCCCAGCAGTGCTGGAGTCCAACGCAAAGCCTCATACTCGCAGGGAAGCTCAGTACCACTGAGCTACACCCTCAGTCCCACCCACTCTTTCTGTCTCACTGATCACTACTGAGTGTTCAATTTAGAGATCTTGAGCTTTCCCATAATTCTATCAGTGGGGATCTATTATTAGCTCTGTTTAATATTTGAAATAACTAAGACTAGAGATTAACTTGCCCCAAAATGACAGATTTCATAAGACAAAGACACAGGATTTAAATAGAGGAAATGTGATTCTGAAGTCTGAATGTTTAACCTCTGCATTATACATTTTCATCCCCATTATTGCTAATTATTTGTGAATAATGTTAAATAACTGCCTCCTAGATTTCTACTCAGAAAAGAACACAGCTTTGGTGCCACATGTCACATTACAAAGTACTAATTGCCCTCAGATCTTGGACATAGGTGTTCTTGGTTTTGTTTTTGCTGGTGCTAGGAATAAAATTGAGGGCTTTCCCATGCTAAGCAAGTGCTCTACCAATAAGCTGCACCCCAACATCCATAGTTCTTACATAGTAGATAAGACCAATTCCATCACTAAAAGATGACACAGGCGTGGAGGGTGTGGA